>VWZW01002078.1:416842-620920 GCA_013397115.1 Edolisoma coerulescens | reverse complement strand
AAAAAAAAAAAAAGTACTTCAGACTCATTTAACCCCCAGTAAATGCACACTTTCATTACCTTTTGGAATCCTATTATACGCTAAACCAAGTAGGTCTATTTTCCTGCTTCTGGCTCTGAATTCTTCCTGTGAAATATTTTGAGTTTGTGAGAGTCATTGACTCAGCAGTGAGATTAGCTGTAAGAAGGTTGATAGTGTGTATCTACCTGCCTTAGTGGCATAAGTCATTGCGGTCTGGATGGTGAAATTGATCCGGGGAAGCTCTGTATGGATCTTATTCTGAAGAGTGCAAGGCAAGACTAGAAGACCTAGGACAGATATCACATTCATCTATGTTGAAATCATTGCATGCTGTTTTTAGGATCGGGAATTTGATGATCAGTTGCGGTCTGAAGAATATTGCTACAGTTTTCATGAATGCTACCACAGAGGAAGTATTTGAATAATATTTGTGTAGGACATGTTTTAGGATGTTTATGAGTCTGAGAGGTCAACCATATAGCATGGCTTATTATAAGACTGATACTGATATTTCTATTCCCAAGTGCTGATCATGTTAGACAAATAGACTGCCGTACACTGCAGTTTAACTATTCAACTTGACAATACTTTAGAAACAGTAAGTATACTCATATAGAGCAGAAATGACTTCCAGAAAGGCTTCAAGCTCAAGACACACTAGGAAATAGTATTGTAAAATTTCCCTGTCTCAAACAGAATTCAATTAAGCAGAGAAAGAAAAGGCTGGCAGGGGAATTATGACTAAGATCACAGAGTCAGCCTGGTTTTTTTATCACCTGATTCAATCATGAGCCACAGTGTACTACTCTGTCTTGCTGACCATAAACAGCAGTTGAATGAACTATATTATCTAATGGCTTAATAGAATATAAACTTCTGTAATCTTATCTGAGAAACTAAATGTTGAATGCAATATGTATTTTGGAAAAACCTTGCATGAAAAAAGGTTGAGTAACATTTTCTGCCTTCTGCATTATGCTTGTTTATCACATGTTATCTTAGAGCAAATGTAAAAGCTTTGATTCTCTGGTTTACAATATTAAAAAATTCTCCTATGTCCTTTTCTCTTTCAATAACAACTTCTTGCCTGCTTTTGGATGTCACAGGCAAGGACTTTGTTGATGGAGTGATTAAATGATGTGCAGTTTGTCCTTAGCAGTGAAGGTGATAATTACACAGAGAACAGCTTCTAAGGAGTAAGGATGTTCCCATGGAAGAGGTCTCAGAATAAAAACATCAGTAGTGTGCTGCTCTTAGTAGCACTGGGCCTCTCTTCATTACTGCCCCATCACTCTTCTGAAATTGATCCCATTTCATCCACTTTAATGAAGTTTAACAAAAAATGTTGCTGAAGAATTTCAATGTCGCCTTCTCTTTTAGTAGCAGACTTTCTCCAGAGCACTGAAAATAGCATCTTCTGTTCAATAAACTAAGCAATGTGAAACAGTTACTGAAAGTTAAGTTCTAAAGTTTTCTTTTATTAATCAGAATGTTTACAAAATTTTTTTTTAAATTAATATTCTTTCACAATAGAAGATTTTTTATTCTACTTTGTAATTCTAAGAATGTATCTTATGCCGTATGATATGAAGTTATGTTTATGGCCCAGTCACATGATTTGTTGAGCATAGAATATTTTCTCTTTTTCTGTGTTGATTATCTTTGCTGTAGGAGAGGTAATATTGTCTTCATGTCAAAAAGGAAAAGTAAAGTTGAGCTTAAATGAATGATTTTTTCTTTTATTTAGATTGCATTTTTGAGCCCTCTATTTCAGAATGGAAGAAATAAAATGTAAGAAAACATCAAAATCTTGAGGTAATATCCTCACAAAAGTAGGACTATATTCTAAGTCAGAACAGGGGAAGGCCCCAAAGATTTGACCTGATATTCTCAAGTAATAATGTCTTCTTTATTGTCAACTACCAGACATTTGCCTCCAAAAAAACTGCCAACGTAGAAATTTCTTTCCGATAGAAACCCAATATCTTCATGAACCACAGCCCAGACTGCAGAATGACAAATTGTTCAATGCAGTGCAAATGCAACACTGCTCAAAGCAAAATCCTTTTAGTAGTTCCCACTGTTATTAAGTTTATCTGCTAGAGTACCATATGCTAGACAAACAACATTCAATGCATCTGTTAAATCATATGCCAATACCAAATACCTCCAGCAAAATTACTAATATACAACTCATATGACAATAGTCTTATTATGTCCACATAATTTATACCAGAAATAAGAAAACTGAGAAATTGGAATTAATGTGTAATTTCTGAACTCATAAATGTGTGCTAATGAACTAAAGCCTATAAATCATGTAAGCAAGGTACAGTTTCTCATGATATATTCCCTTCCTTTAGGAATCCTTAATTTTGTTTAGCAAGAACAATACTATATTTTTGCAGAGGAAAGGAGAGACAAAATAAGGTTTTTTGTCAGTTTCAAGTCATACTTTTTTTTTTTTGTTTCCCCTTATTGTTCTTTAAACCCTAGTACTAGACTAGGTGCTTCATAAAGATATAATATTTTGAAAATTGTAAACAAGAAACTTTGTCAAAACGTTTAAATAGTTAAGAAGACGATGACATGCTTATCCTAGAAAATCTTGGTTTATGTACAACCTGGCTGGTGAGTGAAATTTTCAAACTCAAATGGTCTCATGCTGATTCTTCATTACCTATATTGGGCTATAGAGGAGAGGAGAGGAGAGGAGAGGAGAGGAGAGAAGAGAAGAGAAGAGAAGAGAAGAGAAGAGAAGAGAAGAGAAGAGAAGAGAAGNAGAGGAGAGGAGAGGAGAGGAGAGGAGAGGAGAGGAGAATAAAGGCCTCTTGCACACTGCAAATATGATCTATCCATTAGACAGCTATCTTATAAAATATTTATAATCAGTTCTGTCTTGGGATCTTGAGATTTGCTCTCTCCCAGTGATATTTGATAAGAGGTATTGTATCATTTCAGCATTATCTCTAAGGATTAGATTGGGATAGCAGTATTTGCACAAATACAGTTTAAGCATCTACAAACCACTTTACACCAGAAATCCACACAGAATTGATATAGAACAGAACAAAGGAGCCTGAGTAAACACAGAAATACGCATAAAGCATGATCTTCCCTCCCTGGCCTTGCTGAATATTTCCATTTTCTGTTTGGAAGTATGTGGAGTGTATTTCTCCCCTCCCACTGTAAAAACCGGCTCATGAGATTTTGCAGTAATGTCAACTACCTTGGAAAGAAAACCTGTTGCATCATTTTATAAATCTAAAATCACTGTTTATGACAAAGAAATAGTGCATGTCTTGCAGCTCCAGCAACAACCACAAGCAGCACTGAGCAGTTAGGTGCATTTGCCTGGCCAAATAAAAATTTTAATTCCACCAGAAGCTATAGAACATGGTTTAGACATGCAGTGGTTAAACTGTGACAGAAGTTCTCCATACATGCACTTGTCCTGAGAAGTACACACAGGAACGTTTGGCTTAGCTTGACCCTCTGATGGTATTCTGGATTTAAATTAAATCTGCTGAGAGGGTGGTAATAGTAAAAGTTTCTGTACTTTAACTTGTTATTTCAGCAAACAAAAAAAAAACCCCAGGGAATATACAGAAAAAAAAATTGTTTTAATTGTAAAACCCTGAAAATGTAAGATCTATTATTACATAAATCCCTCAAAACTGATCCTGGATTTCAGCTCAAACTTTTTTAGCTGTAACTGATAATCTTTTTTGTATGTCTAAAAGGCGAATTTTTGGTTTAGCTCTACAAATATGACTATAATAACAACTGAAACAGCAAATTATTTAATTGAAATTGAGTATGACCTAAGAAGAACCAATGCAATTTAATTTTTAGCAAAATTTTTAGTCACTTGTTTGAATTATCCATCTGTCTTCCTCACTCTGAAGATTTTGACCTTAGTAGAAATCTAAAAAATCTTAGCATTCAAATTTTAATTTAATAGCATCAAACATTTTTTTAGAATCAAAGATCTTCTGTCCTGATAATTCTCTGATGTACTTTAAATTGTTCTGAATAGTCTTTGTTCATCACTTTGGAATAATTTTTTTCTGAAGACTTTAACCAGCCTACAAAGTATAAGACATTATCCTTAATCAAGGCAAATGAAAAAGTTTTAGAATGCCTCAGGCTCTTCAGGTCATGCCAGAGTTTTATTGCTCCTTCAGATGTATCATTTTCTAAATCCAAATGAGGAGATACAGAGTCTATTTCCAATCCTGATTCTAATACAAGAACTTTAATAGTCTGAAGCAATATTCCAGAGAACCACAACACACGGAAAGAAATTCCTAGCTGCTGTGAAACCCTCTCTTCCTCACAGCACAACCCACATTTTCATGCAGTGTTATTCTCTTTTCCCATTTAAAGTGACATCCTTGGAGGGCTGTGCTAGAAAGCAGCAGTGGGAGCAAATGCCATTATGAGAGAAATCCTTCCCTGAATTGGGTTGACACTGCCTGAAACAGGCAGCAGACCAGCAGTCCTAAACCATTAGTAGAAACTCACAGCTTTCTCTCATCCCTGAAGTGTAGGCAGCAGGATAAACTGAAGCAGCCTAAATCATAAATACATATTTTGAAAATGAAACTTAGATAACTAGGAAAAAAAAATCAATCTTTTTTAACACTATTCCTGATTTTCTCATATGATTTATATCCCCATTTAAGTTTCAGAGAGCTCTTCTTTATGAAAAATGTTTGTCAGACATAGTGGTCCTAGGTAGCCTGTAAATGATTTCTGTATTTTGTCTTTGGTGCCAGACTCTTCAGAGAGAGAGACACTCTTGGTCTTATCCCAGAACCCATTTAAATTGTCTTCATGTCCAGGGATTTTTTTTTACCCGTAGCTGAAAATAAACAAAATACCTCTACTTATTTCCTGGACTTTTCTACATGCTGATCTACTGCTCAAAGAATTTGCTGCTTTTCATTTACTAGAAATTTGCAGATATCTTTCAGGATGAAAATGAGCAAATTCAGGAGGACAGGACAGAATTCCTAAGTAAACTGATGAATTTACAGCAGTGGACACTGTAAATTCATGAGTAAAATCTGAACTAAAAAATTAAAAATTAAGTCCAAAATCAACAGTACCAAAACAATGGTGTTATTTTTGATTTAAAAAAAGATAACCTTTTTTTTTTTAATTTGAATGGAATAGTGATATTTTCTTCCTTAATATTCACGTGTTACCTAAATGATGACAAAGAAAAACCTAAAGAACTTTCATAGCAAAAAACTTGGTTTTGTTCACTCTGAACAGTCTATCTTCAATGATTTTGTTAGTTTTGAACTATTGGTTGAGAGACAAGGACACTAACAGTTACTTAAAAGCAAAACAAAACAATCCTACTATAGCTTAAGTATTCACAAACTAAGATTCAGATATTAGAGAAGTCACAAACAAATTTAATTATCCTTAGGCTGAATTTCTTTACTTATATTCAGGTTTACGCTTCTGTCTAAATCTAAAGTTTATACTTGTGTTTAGAGGAAAGGAAATCCTTATATTTCTTAGAGTTTTGTGCAAAAGTGGTTTCATTTTTAACTGTCTTTGACTGTAGCATTTGTTACCAGAATAAGAAAATTTTATAGGCCCACCATTCCCCAATCAGAATTAATCTTTTGCTGAAAATCCATGCCACATAAACAACCTCAAAACTGGGCTGTTGACACTATTATCTTCATAATTCAAGGCCCCATTTAGCCTCTTTCCTAACAAGGATGTATAAATACATATCTGTGAAAGATTTTTCATTGGTCTACCTTAATAAAAAAATTCCCAGAAATTGCGTAAATTGCTGAATAATTTAACAGGAAGGCAAACAATGGCAGCACAGTTTTCATTTAAGTTTGTGTTTTTGCATGCAGAAAATGCTTCTGCCATTTTTAATAATTCCAAGAAACGATTTCAAAATATTTAGGCTATTTTTTTAAAATGGAGTAACACATTCCTTTAATCCTCTGTTAAAATGTTGAGATCACTACAAACAACACTTTTGTGGGATGTTCATTCCCCTTTGCATCTATATAAGCAAGAACTTCAGTAAGAGGAAAGAGAACATAGTGTCAGCGTGGCAAAGTAGAACAGCAAAGAGTCTGTGCAAACAATGCATGAAAAATTACCCTTGAGGTCCCACAATGGTGTTTGGAAATTGCTCTGATCCAGCAATGTGCCAAGGACTGCTTCACTGACCTATTTTGGACTGTGGAAACAACCGACCCTGAGTTAAAGACAGGCCTGTGAGACACTGCAGTTCCTTCCTAAAACATGCTTTTATATCTGCATTCTTTTCTACAGCTCAGATATACTCCAGCTTGAACCTTAAAGGTAGAAATTTTTAAGTGTGCATTTTTCATATACAATCTAATTTACCTTCCAATTTTTATTGCTGTAACATGTTTACAGAGACCTGTATCTGTCTCACAGATGGTGTCCAAGCCAGTATTTCCATTTGCAGACCTTTTAATCTATGAAAAATGAAAACAATGAAAGATTTCAGTCTATTAGAGTTATTCTCCAGAACAGGAAAAAGAATATTCTCCACTTTTTTTTCTGATTTTTATCATTGATCGGAATTTAAAAGAAGTGTGTACAAATACACCCAAAGAGATTAACATAACGGTGGGAAATCTGCCAGTTTCATTTTACTGGTTGCATTACAATAGTACTTAAATGCTTTATTGGCAATGCCTGTACTAGTAAGTTAATATGCACAGGGGTCTGGGAATAGGCAATGCCACAGAGTCACTGCTACTATTACCTTGGTAACACAGATGTTTGCATAGACCATTCCTGGGCACAGTTCAGGGGACAATGCTGACCAAACCAATTCCAAAAGGCAGTCTGAAGGCACCGTATTTTCAGAGATTTAGCCATCTGGATGTGAGCTGTGAAATGACACTTGTTCTCAGAGCTAAAGTGTGCTTCCTGGTTTCCTTCCTTTAATAATATAAATGTGTTACAGACTTGTATATTGGTGCAGCTAAACTAAATTGCACTTATCTTGAGAAGATAAAGGTCCTGGTATAAAAGGAGAACAATAAAAGGAATCTCAGAAAAGATCCTTGGATTTGTGTCAATACAGGGTTCTGCTGCCTCCTGTTGCCTGGACGTGGCAGAGATTTATGATAATTCTAATGCTGGTAGTGGGCCATTAGCCTAACCAGTTATGCTTTGATCCTTGCGTTCCAGGTTCACTTTCCATACCTGATCTAACTGAGAGTGTTGCTACATATCATTGGTTCCTCATTATCTTTTTCCTTTTCTTTTTTCACATTTGCTCTATGAGGGATAAGCATGGTGCAGACAACAAAACCAAACCAAACCAAAAACCCAAACAATAACAAAAACACCAAACAAAACAAAAAAACAACCTATGATAAAGAAGTAGGATGTGAAGGAAGAGAAGCTTGTTTTGAGGAAAGAAGAGGAAAAGTCAGGCAATATTGACAACACAAGTCACTGGACTGAAATCCAAATAATATAGAACTGCATCTGAGGAAAGGAAAAAATCTCTTATTATCCTGTTTTTCAAGGGGTTTATAACCCATTGCCTTTCCTACTGGAGACTGCAGAGCAGTAAAGGATGTGTGAAAAGATCTCTGCTCCTAGGGAAGTCCTTCTGTCAAAAGATTCTTGTGCTGCTGAATGTTTTCTTTGTTGGAGAGTGAAATGTCATGGGGACTTACATCTTCCAAGGTGAGTGTATACACTTCCAGAGAAAAGCACACAGAACAGTTCATAAAAAGAGAAAATGAAGATTTATATAAATTATGCTTCAAGATTTGCCAAAAAAAAATCTGCTTTAAAAGCACAGACACTCCCAATTTCCTTGTTACTTTGGTTATTTAAGATGTCTAGCCTATTGTTTTTCTACTGTGGTTTATATTTATGGTTCACCTCTAAATCTCCTAAATAAAAGATATTGCATCATTCCCTTCCATGTAGATGTGGTGTTTCTTAGGGGAAAAAAGAGCCTCACACAACACAAACAAAAAGCCGTTTAAAAAAACCTACTCCATTATTCTCCTCACTGTTTCCTATATTTTCCTTTCCCCATCTTGTTTATTTTCCATGTCTCTTCCCCCACTGTCTTTGTGTATCCCCAGTGACAACAAAATATTTCATTTTTTCAGTTTTATTTCTTTTCCTGGCCTCCCATAATAACTAGTTTCCTATAGTTGCTCTTCTCTCAATATTATACTTCCTGTACTGTTCTGTATCCCTCTCTGTCTTTACACTTTGCTTGATACTTCTCTCTACTCTGTCTAGCTGATATTTTTCTCTATTTTTTAAAATCTTAGTTTTCTCTTTTCTTCTCTCAATGAGTAAAACCTCTACTTCCATCTAAGGATCATATCTTTTTAGTAACAAAATATACTATTCATTTTTTCAGGATATGTTGTGGGCAGGGCTTCATCTCTGGGACTTTTTGTAGTTTCAATGTACATAAGGGAAATCTACCATTTACTATGAGTAAAATCTCACTGTTACAACTTCAGACATGTTAGAGCACATTCTGCTGGGTTTTTTTGGTATGTTTTTTATACAAAGAAATCTGCTTTTTTTCATTTCTACACTATTTCGATAAAAATTAATTATCTGTGAAAAAGTCTTGTGCATTTATGAACCCTGTTCTGTAGACTAGCATTGAGTGAGGTATGCAGATCCTATCATCTGGTGCACCCACAGGAGGGACATGTATCTATAATCAATGAGTGAAGTAGTCTTAAGAATAGCTGTGGTCATAGTTACTAAATTTTGGGTGACTGATACTAAATCTTTTGTTTCTTATGTGATTGGCAAGGATTGAAAACTGTCTCCAAATCTTTATTCTCAAGCTTACTTTACCTGAATTCAGAAAGGATGTAGTTGTTTGGTGTTTATAAAATGTGAGCTGTAGAAAAGACATAATAAAGGAGCCCCAGCTGTAAATCAGTCTCTCTTGGCTGTATAGGCTATGCAGGCAGGCAGTTGCTGCAATTAGTATTTGGGAATAGACTTGCTTGGTTGAGCAGTACAGGTGTTCTGTAGAGATGAAGACAAATCAGTCAAATTTCTTTTGGCCATTTATAGCTAAGAACGGAAAGGTATCATCTTCATCAAAAGCAACATGGCACACAGGTCAAGGCGGGTGATTCTCCCCGTCTATTCCACTCTTGTGAGACCTCACCTGGAGAGCTGCATCCAGCTCTGGGGTCCCCAGTACAAGAAGGATGTGGACCTGTTGGAGCCAGTCCAGAGAAGGGCCACAAAGATGCTCAGAGGCTGGAGAACCTCTTCTATGAGGTCAGGCTGAGAGAGACGGGGTTGTTCAGCCTGGAGAAGACAAGGTTCCAGGGACAACTTAGAGCCTCTTCCAGTACCTAAAAGGAGCTACAGGAGAGCTGGAGAGAGGCTATTCACAGAGGTCTGTAGTGACAGGACAAGGGGTAATGGCTTTAAACTGAAGGATGGTTAATTCAGGTTGGATGTATGAGAATGGTAAGAGATTGGCTCAGGTTGTCCAGAGAGGTGGAAGTTGCCCTCTAGAGAAACATTCAAGGTCAGGTTGGACAGGGTTTCAGCAATCTGATCTGGTTGAAGAAGTCCCTGTTTATTGCAGGGAGGTAGGACTAGATTACCTTTAAAGGGTCCCTTCTAACTCAAACCATTCTATGATTTTATGATCATCAAGGACACTTTGGCTTTGTAGTATAATCTAAACACGATACTTTTTTTACTCACCAACATATATGTTTCTTTAGGAGTCTTAAAAGGCAGAGCATCATGATATTATACTATTTTAAGATTGCAGTAGGTTTATAAATGGCTGATTTTCTTCTTCCTTCAGATAGAACACGTTATATTAGAATATTTTTGTAGTATAATATTTTTTTCTATTTTCTTTTGCTAACCTTTCTCTTACCAAATATCATATATGATTATTAAAGAAAAAAATTCACTTTGAAGTCATCTAGAAATAATGTATATAAAATAATCTTGTAAGACGTATGACAGACATATTTTGGATTTTCAGTCAAAATCTTCCGTCAGTGTCAGACTGACTAGAAAGTATTAGTGCTAAACTTGCCTCCACAATGATTAACATACAGTCTGCAGAAGGAGCTTTCCAATATTGAACTCAATTATCAGATATCTTGTTTACGGTGTTTGGGATGGAGAACATGGTAAAAAGAATGTGTGGGAGCAAAAAGTTACTTCTGGGTGTCTTTGTATCAAGCCTTTACATTTACTACCTGTTTGATATTCAAACATTAAGTAGATTTGTCTTTGCCAGACTTTCTGCTTAATAAGGATGTCAAGTCTTATGTCAAATTCTTCCAGAACTGCAAAAACCAAAACTCAAGTAGTATTTGTAAAGGCAAAAGAGAGATATTTTTTAAATCTTTACCCCTTTTAAGATAAATCTTTTTTTTTTTTCAGTGAGAACAGGGTTTCCTTCAGTATCAGATGTGACATCAGAAATCATGTCAGTGCATTTTTGTGCTACATTAGCACATTGACCTCCTAATGCATAGGAATTTTGCCTTTGATGTTTAAAGGTCATTAGCTTCCTTCTAAGTGTCTATTTTTTCCCATGCTGCTCTTTTACATAAATGTTTAACCTTGAATTCATAGGTTGCTTTTTCATCATGCATGAATATTTAACATTGAATTCAGTGCCTGTCATTTAATAACTGGAGGAAAGACTTTCAGATATCAACTTTACCCAATTGAAGGACAATTTTTTTCTTCATTTATCAAAGCTCCAGTTGTCTCCCGTCCCTCCCATTTTAATTGGGAAATGCTACTGTTAAACAAAAACATAAGTATAAAGTACCCAAATAGCAAGGGTTAATAGGAAATGTCAAAGAGGCTCCCTGTAGGGCAATTTGGCAAACCCTTGCAGAAATATATACTTTTACTCAGATCTCAAATAAAACAACAGTAGCCAGCACTTAATGAGTTTATATCACATTTTATGTGTTTCTACACATCACTTGATGTTTTGTTGTCTGCTGTTGCTTTTAGAGATTTCCCTTGTTGATAATGTTTTTGTGTTGCTACCAGGTCTAATTTGGCTTTCAGCTAAGCTTTTGAATTTTTTATAATAAAGTAATTTACAGATGCTAGAAGATAAATTAGCACTGCAAATGCAGTTAAATTGCATAATCACACAGATTGATTTTGTGTTAGCCTTTGAGATGTATAGATACCTCGTGGCATCTCTGTCAAGAAAAGGCAGTGAAAGCAAAAACCTTTCAATTGCTTTGGAAAACAAGGAAAAACATGTCAAAGGACAAGAGAAATAGTACAGCTGTTTGACTGAAATGCCTGTGGTTTATAATGTTCAATATACAGGTAGCATTCAATAGTGACGTCAACTGTCTCCCCACACAGCATACACCACATAATACTCTTTCACATAAAGCTCAATTTGTTTGTACAGCAAAGGCTGGGATTTATTTCTTTGGTTGGTTGGTTTGTTTTGGCATTGTCATTGATTTGGAAGGAAAATAATAATAATGAAGACTTCAGTGACTTTTGCATATTTGTTATGTTCAGAGGAGACTTCTTGAAACAATTAGGGCATCCCAGGATTAATGTGATCAGGAGAATATGTCCAAGAACATGTGCAGAATACATAATTATCCCTCTAGTGGATAAAAACATTGCAGTTAATGCAAGGAGCTTAGAAGTTTAGCATGAGAATAAGTGCAATTTAGCTGCTAACATCTTATGAGCAGAACATTGTCACTTGCAGGGACACTGAGTGGTAACCACAGCCTGGTTTCAGTATGTTCTGTGTTGCAGTCATGGGGATAGATACACCAAGGATTTCAATTTGTGAGATGGGACTTTTACAGATTTTACATACCAAATCTATGATTCAAACACATTGCCTTTAGCTGCTGGCTAAGGGAGTAAACATCGCTGTATCTATCATTGGAGAGAATAAACTACTTCCATCTGCAAGAAAAAAATTCAAAATAATTTATTTTACTACATTCAGAAAAGCAGGACTTTTTGTTGCATTCTCACAATCATAAAGCCACAAAGATAAATGCAGGACAAGTCCTAGTGATGTAGATAATTGAACAACACATAAGTGATCTGAAAGGAGCTTGCAATTAATAACTTACTAGTGCTCACTGTAAGTCACCATCACTGGTGACACTCAAATGCATCTTGGAGCTTATGCTTTTTTAATGTTGTCCTTTCAAAAGAAAATGTATGAGTTCATCATGAAAGGGAAGTAAATCACAACTTTGTATAGAGCCCATATCAGCAAAGAATACAAAAATAGGATAAGAAAAGTGGGAAAGAAGTTTTCAGGGCAAATATAAAACCTGATCAAAAAAACTCATAAAAAAAAAAATTTGAAATTAAATAGTATGGTAAATATACCTTCAAAAAACAGGAAAGTGAAGGCAATCAAACGAATAAGGCAATGCATGGGAAGTGGAGAAATGCCTATGTACTGTGACTTACAGAGTTAGGTTTATTCAGTTTTTCCTGGAACTATAATAGAGTTCATATACAGAAATAAAATTTTCAGGTGGACATTTCGTGGTTGGATGAGAATTAGATTTTATCACACATTCGCACTCATTTATTTTGCTGCTATTTAAAAAAAAATATTATCTTTGATTCTTTGTCTCGTTTTTAATTCACTAACAGTTATGGAGAAGAAATTCAGTTAATATATAAATATTCAGTGACAATATATGTATTTAATATTACTTTTATGGATAATTGACAGCCATATATCTTGCTCAGGGTGTTGACAAATTTCAGTAAAACTCATCTCAAAATAAAGAAACAAGAAGCAATGTGACATTGGTACCTGTAACGTTGTTATGTTAAATAGGTCGATGAAAATGATGAAAGCTTTGAGTGTTTCTGAGAACAAAGTAAGAAATAAATTACTTATAATTGAAACAATAGGGCAAAAGGAACATGTTCTCTGTTATGGTATGTGAAATGTAGCTTAAAAAAACCCCAAACAACTAAGCACCTGAATGTTAATATATTCTCTCAAAAAATAGTTTAAAGAAACAGAGCACTTTGTTTAATTTAACTAATTTTTCCATCAAAAAGGAGTAAGTTTCTGTAAAATACCATGAAAACGTGAACTACATAGTACCATTTCAGGTACTGTTAAAGTATAGATTCACACATAGTTAATAGTCTGACTGAGAGCCTGAAATCCAGTTGGAGAATTTGCTGCATGTTCAAGGTCAGCTTTAAAGGAATTCCTTCTGAGTCAGAACATGAGCTGGACAGATTTTTGAATGTGAGGCAAAGGATGATTTATAATTAAGGGAAACAAACCAGCAGTTCATAGGAAAGGTGTTTTAAAAGTACATGGATAAAAGTTAGGGAGATACATAATTGTCAGACAAGATGAGACTCAACATTTGAATAGGAAAGTTAGAGATTTTTTTTTCTGTATATAACAATCTACTTAATTTAATGCATCTACCCTTTTTAAAACAGTTAGAACCTAAAGTCAGATTATTTCTGTTCTGCTGGGAAACACTGACACAAGACAAAACTGGACATACCCAAACAAAAGGGAAAGACAGTTGCAGCCTCTGCAGTTGAACAGAGCAATGGAAGGAAAGAAAAAAACTGAAAGAGAAAATAATGTCTTTCAGGATTACTATTTCACTGTTTCCCTAGACTCTCTGCAAATGAATATTGTCTTTAACAAAAAAGAGTTTCCTGGAAAGGAAACTGAAGTAAAGCTGGAATTAATAAAATCATAGAAATACAGAATCATAAATAATTTATGTCGGAATAAAACTCTAAGATCATCGAATATTAACCCAGCACTTCGAAGTCCACCGCTAAACCATGTCCATAAGTGCCACATCTACATGTTTTTTAAATACCTCCATGGACACTGACTCACACTCAAAGAATCATAGAATCATAGAATCATAGAATCATAGAATCATAGAATCACAGAATGTTTTGGATTTCAGGGGTCATTCAAATATTATCTAGAAAGGCATCTATGCTATAAGCAGGGACATCTTTCACTAGATCAAGTTGCTAAAACCCCATCCCGCACAAGTTTGAGCACTGCCAATGACAAGGCATCCACAATATCTCTGAGCCACCTGTTCTAGTGTATCACCACCCTCACTGTAAAAAATTCTTTCTATTTGTTAAATTGAAACCGATTCTCTTTCAGTTTAAAATCATTGCCTCTTGTTCTGTCACCACTGAACTTTATAAAAAGCATCTCTAACCATTGGAAGGCCATAATAAGATTTTTTATTCTTCTTGCCAACTCTCTCAGCCTTTCTTCACAGTAGATGTTCCAGCCCTCTGATTATTTTTGTGGCCCTCCTTTAGACTTGCTCTAACAAGTCCTTTTCCTTTTTGTCCTGTGGGTCCCAGAGCTGGTTGCAGTGCTCTAGGTGGGGTCTCATGAGAGCAGACGGGCAGAATCACCTTCCTTCACCTCCTGCCCAAAGGTTTTTTTAATGCAGTCAAGAATATTGTTGACTTTCTGGGCTGTAACTGGAACGTGCATCAACACGGAAGAGTCAACTCTGAACAGCTGATGAAAAATATACTTGAAAGAGAGTTAGAAAAGGGAGCTAAAAAAGGTTCCAAGAAGCTAAAAACTATTTTACTACTTTTGAGGAAGGAAGGAATCACCCCTTCAGACTTTGTGTTTGCCGCAGTTAGTTAGCCATTCTGGGCTAAGCATCTAGAACTATTGGTTCTCTTTTAGAAGTGAGGATTGGCAGGCATCCTCCAGAGAGATCATTACTCCTTTCATCTTGACTAGTTTTCTTAGGCTGGCATGAATTGCCTTCCAGAGAGGCCTCTCTTTACTGAGAACAAGGGGCTGGGAAAACTAACATTAGGTAATAAGTAGCCTGTCTTTGTATTTTAGTGGTGCCCCACACTCTTTATTTCTGACAAAGCAAAAAATTTATGTAGAAATGATATATCTCACCATTTTGATGGGATAGAACTGTGTCTTCATGACAAAAATGGCATTATGTCACCTTTTAACATCATGTTCTATCAATAAGAGCACATTCTACTTTCTTTGACAAGTTTCCAGCTCAATGTATTGATAAAACACGCTTGTTAGTGCATGTGCGATTGCAGAGAAAGTTCACAGAGTAGGGAAGGGATAAAGGCTCTTAAAAAAGATGCCAAAGAAGTTCCTCTACTAGTCCTGAAAAAATCCATTAAGATATTTTGAAAAGCACCTCTCCTTAGAAATATTTTATATTGGAAGACAGAGTGGTTTTGTAATCTGTTTAACAGTTTATAAGAAAACAAAACTGTAAAGGCTTGTGTTCCATTTGTTCTTGATGTATTAAGAAAGCGTTAGTAGAATTATGAATTCTGCCTATTTAAAGCAATTATTTGTGAACTGAAAACCTTTTTGGACTAAGTTTATTATGTACCTCTTTGAAGCAAACTGTGTTCTACATTAATTTAATTACTGTTCTATTACTTGTGCTCTTGCTATTTTTCCATGCACTAGAATTTTCTATCTCAGTGGTGAAATAAATGCAATTTAATATACAGTTTAAAATTTTGTGAGTAGAACTTTATTTTTTTTTAATATTCAATTAACATTAGTCCATCATTTCTGAAAGAAATTTTTCTCTTACCCATTGCACGTGCTCTGTTACTCCATAAATTTAATAATAGTTCAGAGTAAAGAATATCTAGAAAACTCAACAGCATTTATTCCCATGCAACCTTGCATTTTCCTTGAAGGCATCATGCAATAACTGACCAAGTTGAGACTGGATGACCTGATCAAATCTGACATAACCACTACATGGGTCATGATAAATGAGGGCTACTACACCTCCAAACTTCCTTCATAATCCTCTTGCAACCTACATTCTTCCATCAAATACATTTGTGTGTTAGAAATGCTGTTCTGTGATAAACTTCCAGTCTATTGCTAGATGAGTATCATTTTGCCAGTTTGATTTTGAAAAGATGGGTTTCTGTTCGTAAGAAAATGCACTTCTGTCTATCATTCCACTGAACAAAAACATTTTCTACAAAACTAAGCTTACTGCAAGAAAGAGAAGCATGTCAGGCATCTGAAAGAGAAAAAAATTATGCTTGGATGAGCCAAAAAGTACAAGGAAAATGTGTAGGAAAGAACCACATGTTAAAGGAAATAAAAAGTTTAAAGCACCTATATATTTGAGGAGTCCTTTGTAAATACAAAAGGAAGTAGAGAGAGCAACGTAAACATTGAAGTACACCTCCTTATTACCATATGAGCGGTTCACACAAAACATGATTCAAGCCTGAAAATAACATAAAGATTACCTCTGAACTTTTTTGCAGTTGAATTGACACGTTCCAGGCTTGTTCCTTCCAGCTAATCTTTGGGTGCTCTAGCATTCATAGCTGAGGCCAGGTCAATGCAATAATCAGGGGTTAGATGCTGGGACTGTGGTTCTTTGTGTCAGCCTAAATCCCTGTGTCAGAGAGGAGGAGCGAGGAGGACACCCCTTCTGCACTTCACTTATTTCTCCCATTAAGGAGTGATGTGACCTGGCTCTCACTTTGCCCTGGTGAAACAGCTGCGTACAACAATCAGTAACAGCAATATCATGAGCTGTGATACTCTCTCACACAGAATTACGTCAATAACTGATATTTATATTCAGCTACTGAATTGAACGAGAACCATTTTATGGGTTCAGACTAAAATACGAATCCTGAAAGATATCAGCTGAATTAAGAAATGAATGTCAATAATCCCATTTGACTCAAACCAAAAATGTTAAAGATGCCTTGGAAGAAGAGTCCTGCCTTCATTTTATCAGGTTTTTACTTGGATAATTACTGGACAAGCAGTCTGAACCATCTGGGCCCTTTGCTCCTCTAGAAAAGTGCCTTCATGACCACTCTGTAGAGGTTTTCAGACAGAGAGATTAATTGACTCTCTCTTCTGTCTTGTTAAAATTGTGCTTTCCAATTTTGATTTGAAATACTAAGACAATGAAGGATGTTCAGGCCATCTTATATGCAGTGCCATTAGAAATACATGGTGAGCAGAAAATTGAACTTCTTTGCCATTTATAGTTTGCAGATTATTGGAAGCTCTTTCCTGACTATTGGTTTACTGTTCCTAATGGCTTTTTAGAAGAGATTGCAATATTTGCCAGTCCTGGAGAGGAGTGGGACATTAGGGTATCTAATGTGTCCTTAGCATGTTAGGGTGACGATTCACCTCAAGTACAGAGGTTTAGAAGCCCATAATGTAGACATTTATAGCTGAGCTGATTATCCAGTGCTTGTTTTATAGCCAATATAGAAAATAGTGCTACTTTTAGGAAATGATTCATCTGAGGACACCTAGAATCGTAGAATCATTTAGACTGAAAAAGACCCGTAAGGTCATCAAGTCAAACCATTAACCCAGCACCATCAAGTCCACCCCTAAACCTGTCCCCAGGTGCCACATCTACCTGTCTTTAAATACCTCCAGGGGTGGCAACTTAAACACCTTCCTGGTCAGCCTGTTCCAATGTGTGACAACCCTTTCTATGAAGAAATATCCAACCTAAACTTCCCCTGGTGCCATACCTCTTGTCCTATTACATGATATTTGGATAAGAGACTGACATCCACCTTGCTACAACCTCCTTTCAGGTATTTGTAGAGAGTGATAAAACTGAAAGGCTTTTGTGCTGAAATTACCTGTATTTCTTCATTGACTATAAGGACAAATTTGAACATCTGGCTCAGAAATTGTCCATTTCATAATTTAGGCCTGCTTTTAAAGAGATAAATCTGACCCACCATCATAAATGCCCACTGCAGACATGTCAAAATTTAGGCAAAAAAGTATCATTTTAAAGAATAAAATTTAATAATATTTCAGATAGGAAAGCTACAATAATTTTACATTTTCTGGGATTCATATAACTTTGATAAGTATTTCTCATATTAAACAGTGTGATGTCTTGAAACAGTGATTTTCTTAATGACAGATGATTAAAGGAAACATAATAATGGAAATAATTTGGCATTCTAAAAGGGGTCTGTCTTATAGCCCACACAGCCCATCAAAACTGTGATTACTGGAGTGAACATTTTTATAAATTTCTTCTTTTTTCTCTGTCAGTTTAGTATTTTGTTAAATAGAGGAAGGTAACAGTTTAACTTTTAAGTGAAAATTGGCAGGGATGATTTAGCTTCTAAATAAGTAATTTTATACTAAATTGTAGTATAGCTGATGTACCCTGACCTTCTTGAAAATACAGGGACTTTTATTTAATGCTGGATGCATGTGCATAAGTGACATTATTTATCATTAGGTTTTATTTCAGAAATGGCAGACTTTCTTATAAGTGGCTCTATGAATAAATAGCGTTTCCTCATAGATTATAGTAAACATATTGTCAAAGAATACATTATGCACACTGTTGTATCAGAAATATGGCATCTCACTGTAGCAGGCTACAAACTGCTTAAATATAAATCAAGCACTTACTGAAAAGGAATAGAAAAAAACAGATTAATGTATGTAAATGAGAACTCCAAACACCATTTTGTTTCATCTCCTTTGTACAGAGCAAGTGACATCACAGATATATGCACTGGTTTATTGCAGGGTAGTTTTTAAAGCTCATTTCATTAACAGATTTCATGAAGAGTATGACATTTGAGAGAAAAGAACTGATTTTTTTGCTTGTTTTTGTTTTATGATAATCAACATGACCCGCCATGAATAAATGCAGCTTTGATTATTTAATCCCCACTGGGAAGTATGCAGGTAGTTTTATGTAAAGCTGATTGCTGTGTAGGGGTGAAGCAACTAGAAAAGCATAACAGAAGACCTTGAGTAGAAATTTGGATACTGAGAAAGCTAAAATATGGAGAACATGAGTCGGTTCACCAAGAGGACAGAGAGGAGAGAGGAGAGCATTTTCATTTAGCAGAAGTTTGTGGCATATAAAAGGGAAAAAAAAAACGAGATCAGGACAACTGACAGTCTTCTCTGTCACAAGCTCTGAGTAGCTCCTCTTTGAGGTCCTGGAAACAGATTACATATTTCCAGAAATAGAAGGTTTTGAGTGAGTCTAATGTTATTATTTGCTGCTCTATGCTATTTTAAAAGCTGGAAGGCTAACGTTTGTACTGTGAGTTGTGGGATTGTGCCATCAGTGCTTTATGAGACAGAGAACCCTTTGGCAAGCTTCTTAGTACAGCCCAACTCGTCACTGAAGCCAGACTTTGATGCAAAAACCACAATTAAATGGACAGCAACAGAAGAGAAGACAGCAAAAAAAGTGATTTCCCACATCACTGTGATACTCTGGAACCACATGAGGGACATTCAACAAATTCAGAATAAAATCTTGCAAGTCTGAAAGATAGTACCAGTTAGAATCTAAACTGGAGAAACAGTTCCTACTTGTTGCATGACCAGCAGCAAAATGGGGTGTGGAAGTAGAGAAAGTTTACCAGGCTCATGAAAACCAGTGTGATAGATATAGTCGGAAAACTTGGAGGCTAACAAAGGGAAAGGATGGCAAATATCTGTTCTACTTCTTTATGAGGCATCCACTTTTGGCCTTTTTTGAATACAGAATCCAAAACTTAATACCAAAATTTGAAAAAAAAATTTCAGAATTAGTTGACTTAAAAATCCCTGAAAGTACTTTTATGAATAACTAGCAATGATATCTTTATATAAAACTATAAACATCTAATAATGTATAGCTTGCAGAAAACCTGCAAGAATTAACAGTGAGGTTTCCTTCATTTGAGGTCAGAACTTAATCCCTGCAATGTTAAGCTGATTAATTAGTTAAGCATTTAAAATATGGTACAGATAGCAGGAGAAGAAAGCACATTGAAAGTGTCAAGAAATATTATACTTCCACGGAAAAATATTTGCATTCTGACAGAGCTGTAAGCTCAGTAAGATCTTTTTATCTATTTTACAAAACTCAGGGTTGCGCTGTTGATATTAGAAAAAAAACCCCTTATTTCTTGCTTTTCTTGCCCAATCTGAACAGTTTTGTTTTGAATTAACTTTTCATGTAACAAGTAACATTGCTTGTTCACCCATTATTTAGAAACTGTCTTGAGAAGACATTAGGTGAGTAGAGGAGATAACCTATCATCCAAAATACTCTTCTAGTCATATTGTTGAATATAAGGAATATAAAAATGATTAGAAAATTCTCACATTTTTGTTACCAGATTGTCAGAGTCCAATATTACTTGACAAGGTTCATGTTTGATGTTCCGCATGGAGAGTTTAATACCAAGTTCAGTTACATGTATATATTTGACATTACACAGGATTTTGACTTATACAGAGATATATCAGTGTACTGAAATCACAGTGCAAGTACACTGGGCAGACTAGAGCAATTGCAATACGCACTATGCAAATATGATTCCTGTTAATGATCTCTATATGTTCACTGTCAAGACACTGGGTGTCCATAGCCACCAAGAAGAAATGCATGGATTGAAGCCAGCTCAAACCCATTTCTCTCTTTAAAGTCCATTCCATGGGTTGGTTGGTTTTTACACTGGGTTGGGCTTAGCCATACATGCTCTTCTCTTAGGGATGGCACTGTGCAGGGCCTGTAGTCGGACTCAATGATCTTTGTAGGTCCCTTCCAACTCAGCTTATTCTGTGATTCTCTGATTGTCTCATGCTAATCCAAGATGTTCACAGCCTTTTGGTTAACACTGGAAAAACCATTTACACAGCAGATACACCCACTAAACTCTTAACACTTGTTGACCCAACCAACCAATAGAGCCATTTATCTAAAACAAAGGTCACCCTGTGGTTTGTTTGTGTTGAGCTAAGTCCAACTTACCCAGCAATCATTCTGATCACCCCCTGTGCTTTTCTAGCTTGGAACTCAGCTTCATGAATACACCTCCTATATCCATTTCCTCCAAGACTTCTTCCATTGTAGGTATTTATTGTTCAGCCACAGAGAATTTTAACCTTAATCTTCTAGAGAAGGAAGCACAATCTGTCTGAGTTAACCTACAATTTTAATTGCAAGTGTGGCTGATGGAAACCTCTCCGTAATATGGACACCTTCACCAAAAATGTAGAAATTATGCTATAACTGAAGAAATAAAATGTTAAAATCCATCAGATAACTCATACTTCTAAGTAGACTCTCAATTTTATTTTTATTTTTGTTTTCTTTACCTATTCAACTACTTCGCTGTTGAGAGTGCTCTCTGAGATTTTCCTGTGTTTCAGCAGAAGGTGGCTTTGTTTTATTGAATTTGGCTATACACAGGACTACAGTCTACTAACATTAACTATGTTTATTAAAAGTTATACTATGGAATTTCATCCAAAAAACCTTGCATTATTATTTATGCACCATGCTTAAGATTTCTCTGGAGTTGTTTTTTTCTAAGCTAAACAAAGCCTTCCCATATGTCCTTATAAAGTCAAAGATTTGCTGAGAACATCAGAATTGGGGAAAAATTACTTATCAGCATAAAATTTCTTGTTAGCCACAAAGCTGCAAGCTGAAACAACTTGGGGAGTAGAGGAGGATTTTAAGACCAAATTTTCATCAATGTGACACCAAATGACACGAATGTAAATTAGAATAACTCCAAAGATCCCCTGTGGAGTTGTGCCAGATGTTCACCAGAGTATCTGTGATCTGAATCCACTCTTAATATTTTAATAGAAACATTAAGGGAATGTATCAGTTACCACCAAGCGCACCACATAAAATCTGCAGCCTTAGCTGCCTACAGAGCAGAAATCTGTTAGTCTGCCATGACAGCACAATTCTCAAAAGCATTTAGAGATACACTGCATAGACTGGCTTTTTTCATGCTTATTTTTGCTATTGCATGGCAATATTTCAAAGCTGTATTGATTTCTATTGTTTCTGTTATTGGTTAATATTACAGGAAGTCATCAAGAGTATTAGTATAGAACTGAACAGAGATATCAGCGCTTTTCCACAGGAACAAACAAACAAATCCTTTGTGATTTCATGTAGGAATATATGTATGTTAAAAGTTTTACCATTGAAATATCATGGACATATAGCCTGACAGAATCTTTCAGATGTATTTCCACACCTGTTAAAGAACTTTTAAAAACTACTACTGCCAAATAAAACTGCAGCTTTAGAGTTAGGGAATTAATAGACTGTTTTGTTGGTTTGGGTTTGGATTTTTTTTTTTCACAGGGGTTTCATCTCCAGGTTAAGTGTTTTCCCATTATAAACTTGTAATACGGAATTTATATTCGTTAGTAATTGGGTTGATAGGAATTCACTGCCCATTATAATCTGGGAATATAAGAGTTAGTGAAACTATAGTGAAACTATAGTGAAATATGCCCTCAAGGGGCATATTTTTCAACTGACCCTGTTCTAACACATAAAATTTCTTAGGATGTTAAACTTGCACCTGGCACCTGTGGGTTTTTTTAGTTTTAGTAGCTCATTTTGAATCTTTTTGCTCATCATTGCCTCAATCCCTATGAACAATATCAGTTCTATTCTTATGTCAATAACAAGGCATGACAGATTATGCTGAAGCTACCAGCATGCTCAGAATTTTAGTAACCAGAAAAATCATATCCAATTAAGGTAAATGAAGTTCTCAGGCTCTAGCAAGAATACGGGGTGATGTCTAAAAATAAGCAACCATTTTCTAACCCACTGCCTATATTTCTGCCTGAATGAGTTACATTTTATAAATAGCTGGTATTTGAGAGAGAAATAGGAATGTTTAAGTTATTTCTGTCTGCTGGAATTTGTGAAATAAGGGCTTTTGTGATGGACAACAAGTCATCTCCTACCAAATGTATGCAATTTAATATTGAAGGACATTTTATTTCTCTGTGGAGTGGCTGTTTTGATAGGCTAAATTTTCGTGTCCTGTGAGTTCTTGCAAAAAAAAAAACAAAAAACCCAAGGTGTCACTATTTCTGGATCTTTATTATTAGTAGGAGATGTGGGGAAAACCCAGCAATTTACCAAGGCAAAATTTTTCAGTTATATATTCAAATATTTTTAAAAATGTGTTTTAGCTACAGTGGAAAGGACAAAAAGCAGTACTGTGAAGGAACACTCTCATGCTAAGGTCAGGAAAGGCAAGCTGCAAAGAATGTTTGCTTGCTGACTGCTTTGCTGAATCACAGAATCATTGAATGGTGTGGGTTGGAAAGGGACCTCCAACATCATTGGCTTCCAACCCCCCTGCCTTGGGCAGGGACACTTTCCTCTAGACCAGGTTGCTCAGAGTCCCATCCAGCCTGGCCCTGTACACTCTCAGGGATGGGACATCCACAGCTTCTCTGGGCAACATGTTCCAGTGCCTCAAGACCCTCACAGTAAAGAATTTCTTCCTAATATTTAAACTTCATCTCTTTCAGTGTGAAGGCGTTCCTCCTTGTCCTATCACTACATGCTTTATAAAAAAGTTTCTCTCTATCTCACTTGTAGGCTCCCTTCAGGTACTGGAAGTCTGCAATTAGGTGACCCCAAAGCCTTCTCTTGGCTGTAACCTAACAAACTACTGAAAACTAATGGTTGAGATCCAAATCAAATGAGGCCATTCTGACAGGATACATGAACAAGGGGGAATTTCATTTATAAGTACTCCTATTTTAATCTTTTACTTTCAGTAGGCCATTTTCTCAGTTTTTGATCAAGCAGAAACTTGGTGCACCTGAAAAGTCTCAGATTTTTCAGGTGTGCTCATTTTAAAGGAAAGGAGCAGGTAGGTCTTCAAAACTCTGGCCAAGTCAGGTATCTGTCTTCATGGATGGATGAACTTTTCAACCAAGGTGAACCACAAGCATTGAGAAGAAAAAATGGTACAGCAACGTGCAGTCTGCTTGTAGTTTCCCAGATTACAGACACTGACATGGCTTTCTCCAAGGTAGCTACTGGAATGGAGCCTGGCATGGGGAAGAGCTCCTGTATTGACTTCTCAAAGCTATCATGCTCAAAGTAATTCTAAGCTCCACATGCTGCTGAAAAACTAGTTAGAATAATTAAGATAAAACTCAAGTGTGCTTTACCTCAGGGCTCCATTACAATTTTAAGTTATGAGGACTTTGACACTAGCTTGCTGTACAGTTTTGCAGATTTGCAGTGTAGATTTCTGTCGTATTAAACTTCATGATAGCATTATCTCTGTTTTCTACTTTGTCCATCTTTTTTTTCTCAGTGGTAGGTGATAGTGGAATTTCCTTGTTTCCTGCCTGGAAATATTATGACTAAAATAAGCAAAGAACCTCCTAATGAGATCTAAAAGAAATGATTAACTAGAAAATGAAGGCATCTGTGTGTGACAGTGGAATCAACATTAGTTGTTTTTCAACATACCAGAATTTCTATTAAACAAGTAACCATACTTGTCTGCGCTTACTCCTAGAATATATTTGCTCTACTCACTGTTCCACTGTGAATATTTTAATGATAACTAAATCAGCAATAAAAATGATGTGCCCCTGTTCTTGGGTGTCACTATTCCAGGGCTCATGATGTCTAAGATTGTGAACTTGAACACAGCATTACACACACAGCTTTCAGAGCAGAACTTTCTTTCATTGACTGGAACCATCAACATGAATATACCTTTTACTCTCTTACAAACACATCTTTGGGTATGGGCTTTCCTTCTTTCATACCCCTCTGCTTGGTTGCTACAAAGAATGTATGTGTGTGTGTCTTTATGTTCAAGAATGGATTCAAAAAGAAGTAATTAATCAGGTAGATTTCTAGCAGGGAGTTGATAGGTCTTTGGAACTGTTACCTATGTTGGCCATGCACAGGGAGTTTGTATAACATAAATCTGACTATTTGTATCTATCCTACAGAAATAAAGATCAAAATGAATGCCAGACACACAACTGTTAGGTATCAGTTTAACTGCAATGATCCTTTAATTTCATTAACTTTTACACATTCTTCACGTGCCTAATTCTCTATGCAACTTCTTTCCACTGGACGGAAAAAGAAGTCCATTTCTTGTAACCATAAGTCGTCCCTGGAAGTAAATTATCAGTGAATAGTATTTTCAAATAGTTCATAGTGCCTGCATCTTACTAAGAAAAATTATGGTCTTAATATCATTGCAAATTACAACAGAAATATTATGCATACTAGAGTTGTGCTGAATGTTTTATTTAGAAAAACACTGAATCTAAAAAAGCATATCATCATTTAAAAATTTACACCACAATGTTCCATACATTCTTAAAAATTAAAGCTCTCTGTCCTGGCTGTATTTACTTATGAAAAATAGTTCAGCTTTAAATAAAGTCATAAAAATTGCATTCTTCTCATTTCTAGAGGTAATCAGCTATGACATTCAATGACATAAATCTTTGCTCTATTCATTTTCTTATTCTTCTAGGAAAATAAAAATGAAATGCTTATAAAGGTGATGATCAGAGCAGCTGTCACTCTTTCTTTCAGCCATTTCAAAGCTGAATGCATGCTGAGAGAGTTTGGAGGCTCTTTATAAGATGTCCTGAGAAGTTTAAGAAAAATTATTTCATTTTTGTTACTTTTGTTTACCTGCTGTTTTGCATTCTTTTTCAAATTTGTTTTCAGCTGTATTAAATGAACTTCTGAAAAATATTTTTGCAAGTTTTCATAACATCTATAACGTTGTTGGGACCTATCCCTACTCCAGCTGTAGCCTTTTGCTCTCTGTGGAAAAAGCTCTGAGAAGAGGATTTAGACCACTGGCATAATGAAATACTTATACATGGGAAGGATGATTACAATATTTGCTTGGTTACTTTAAGAGATGATGATGTTTCTATACTTCTTCATGATAGGTAAAAAAACATATACACAATGTGCATATCTTGTCCAAGACACACAGGGGAAAGCAAATCCATATATAAAGCTTTGTTTAGTTCAGTTTAGAAGACTGATGGCTTTTCATTGTGGAGAAGAGATGGGTTATTGATGGTTTCTTTAACAAATAAGGTAATATTTTTATTCCTACATGAATGAATGTAGAGATAGTATGAATTTATTCCCAATAATTTATAGGGAAGTTCTACAGCGTAAAAATCAGCTATCATCAGTAGATTATGCTGCTTTCTTGGATCTGACATTAGGCTCACAGTCATCAAAATCCACAGAAATGAAGTGCAATTTATGATTTTTCTTCCACCAGGAAGGTATTTGATTTTGAAAATAGGTAAGGAAACATAAATACCTAAAAATATTGACCCTGTTGAGGAGTCATGAGACAAAAAACGTGAAGATCTGATATTTACTCTAAATCTACTTAAAAGTAGGCACAAAAAATGCATTACATAAAGAGAATAAAATTCAAAACTTCAATTAAATCTCCAGATTCGTGACATGTAGATCTCAAAAGATTCAAACTGGAGTTCTTCTGCAGTTATATGGCATTATTCTTCATACAGTTTCCTTTATTTTTTCCCATGAAGGTGGTAGAGGTGAGACCTTTCAATCAATAGAGGAGTAATTACTCTGAATTTGGATAATGACATAAACAGTTAGAAACACCACCCCATAATCCCACTCCCCATTTTCACTGTTCCCTCAGATTATTCTGAGTTGGAAGCAGCCCACAAGGATCATCAAGTCCAGCTCCTAGGTGAATAGTCCATACCAAGACTGAACCCACAACCTCAGTGTTAGAGTGATAGTCATAGTGCCCAGGTCACCTCTTGTACATTGTGGCTGTTTCTGATCAAAGGGAAGTATTCTGACGAACAGCACTGGCAGGTTTGTCTCTGGCTCTCTGCATAAATGTTAATTAATTTGGTTATAGTTAGTACAACTCATCTGCCTTTAACAATTTAAATCTTAGACAGCTTCTGTTAAGCAAATCAACTAAATTTCCTCAATGATCCAAACAGATGGAAAATTTATATCCTGGATATATGTCTTACAATTAAAAAAGTCCCCCAGAGAAGTTACTTTTATTATTGACTAGACAGAAAAGTTAAATTGCATTTTAGATACTTAATGTAAGGGACAATGAATCCCCTTCCATTTTGTGTTAATGCATGCAAGAATAACTGGTGATATGTTTCAAAAGAGAGAGTTGAACTCTTCTGTTCATGTGAAATTGTTTCAGGTCAGATAAACACCCCAACAACAATAGCAATAATATAACAGTAATGACAATAACAACAACAACAATCACCATGTAGTACTACTACTACTACTACTACTACTAATAAAAAAATAGTAAAACTGCTGATATTTGTAGTTCCTGCAGAACCACATTAACCAGGCTTGGGCACAGATAGTCCAAAAATGTATCATGAAAAATGTAACTATGGGTTTATCTCCATCTGCTTGATACCAAAAAGAGGATTTTTTCCCCATAGGTGTTTAACATGCAGTCCAACATAATAGTAAACATGAAAAATGCTAAAAGTGTTTATTAATGCAAATAGAACTGTGTGATTAATAAGAGAATCTGAAATTTTTGACATTCTGATGTACAAGTAAGAAATTTGCTGGATCTTGCAAAACTATAAAAATTAACCAGTATGATCCATATGTTCTCCTTATTTCACAAAAATAATGCACTGAGTATCAATGTTGTGTTTTGACTTTCACTACTAAACTGTAAGTCTTGGCAAATTACAGGCCTTATGTCATTCAATTACTACAGTTCAAAGAGCCTTCCTTGATGTTGAGTGAAAAGATCTCTCATCTAGTATTTTCTTCAACAGTCATAATATTATCTATGCCCACACTTTTTCAGTTACTCAGTGATAAGTCTATCCTCAGTACTTCTGTAGACAACCTGAAAATCTTTGACTCATTGTTTCATTTGGAGTGATATAGCAGGACAATACTAAATTGTGATAATTCCTATGTGTGCAAACACTTTTGATACAATATTTTACATCCCTCTTCTTAAATGTTAAAAAATACTGCTAAGTTAAGTCAGTTTTGTCCTATTGAACAAGGGAAAGTGGTAACTTGGATCTGAAACTAGGACCTATTTGTCATTAAGACGGTGGAAAAAGGGTGTTTAGAAATAAAATATAGATAAGCAGATTTTTCTTGTCTGGCATTAATTGCAGCAATAATCATATCTCAATATGAGGGAGAAGAAAAAACTAGCACAGCTGAAAGGAACAGTCTACAGAAATGTTAAATAATAAAATATGATATACTGCCCAAGAAAAACAAAATATTTGCCTTCTGTATAGCCTCCCTGTTGTCTAAGCATTAGGGTGAAATTTACTCTGAAGGGCTGTAGACCCTGAGATACTGAAAACTAAAAATTTAAAAAAAAAAAAAAGAAAACAAAAGGAAGCTTTTTGATTTCTTTTTAAAGATTTCTATAACAAGGAATAACTAAAATTGAAGATTGTGACCACACTTGAACGCTGACTGGTTCAATCAATAGCACAGTATTTTTCATGCAGAATTTAGTCATACATAACATTTAAATATTGAGATTGTAGGCATACTAATGTGTAACACCACAGTTTCAGCCTTATAAAAATGCAAGTATAATCACACACAAGGCAAAATAATCACAGTTCTCACTAGCAATTGCTTTAGACTTGCTAACAGATGCTGCTGTAATTAAAAAAATTCTTTACATCTTATATTTTGAGTGAGGTTCCTAATGTAGCTTTTCCAGCACATGCAAGTATAAAATTTGTGATTTCTATATACTAGCATCATTTTCTCTATACTAGCATTTACAGGTAGTCAGTCTCCTTGGCCTACCACTCTTCTAACAGCATATTAGGCTGTGGGCCTAAAAATTGATTTGAGAGAAGGAAAGCAAACCTGAAAATTAGACAACTGTGAGACTAGAAAGACACAGGAGCACATGGGGCAAGTAAGATATTTAGTGCAAAATCATGCAAAGAACACTTAGCCTTATGACTACCATATATGTCATAACATACTGCATAATGCCCTTTGATTAATTTCAGATATCAGTACAGTGACCAAAACCCAGAGTAAATGCAGTGTCCTACAGAAAAAGAACAGGCAAAAACCAACTATATCAGATAAAACAGGATTATTTGCCTCCCATGGATCATTGGCATGGCTCTTCCCTGTACCATTAAAATATTCCTCTAGCAATTCCCTCATTGTATCATCCCCAAATACTGAGTATTGTCTGCAGAGAAGGTCTGGGGCCTCTACAGCTTTTCTTGATGAAAATTTCTTTTGTGACAGTGAAGGCATGTAAAGAAATAAAAGCTCTCTGATCACAACTATTCAGAAAATAACTTGTTATTGCCTTGTGAGCCTATGAGTTCGCACAAGAAGGGAAAATGTATATGTACTGTGGAAGAAATATTTGTCTGATTATATTAGAGCATGTGGATGTGGTGTTAAGTCTCCCTTCAGTCCAAGTTTTTTCAGGAATGCATAAAATGTCTGTTATAATCTGGAAGACTTAAATGCTTGAAGCACAGTAAGGTGATCTTTCTCTTTGATCAAATAAATATGGGAAACTTGAAAAGTCTTTTGTAATATGAATTTTATTCTCCCAACTCATCTTGCATACACATACACTATTTATTGTTCTTGTAATCAACGCTCTGCTAAGAGTTATTTCTCAACATAACACAACACAAGCAGAGTGTTTTTGTGACCACTGAAAAAAAAGAGATCCCTAGGAGTTTTAATTCTGCAGGTTTTGGGATTGCTGACTTATATGAACTTATAATTTGTATTTGTTGCTATTCTTTAAATTTTCTTCTCGAGCCTCGACCAACAACATGCTTTAATTTTCAAATTATATTTGACTTATTAGCAGGCATTCGGCGCTCAGTTTGACTAATTCTCAGTGGGAAACCTTAAACTTTAGCAAAGATTTCTAACATCTCTGAGAAAATTAAAGAAGTGTGTGGTACAGAAAGCAATAGATAATTAGCATGAATGTAGAATTTCTGAACGCACATTTACAGAGTTTTTTCTCTAATTAGAGATGAGGAAGTGTACACTGACTTCATCCAGTACGTTCCTGGGATTCTTCCCTCCCAACTTTAATGAACATTGAAAAGAGTGTCTTTATGCTACTAAGACTTTCCCAGATGATCAGCATTTTATGAAAAAGGGCCTTATCTGTGGTGTTTTATGATTTATCTCTGATTCTACTTCTTCTGTGTCTTTTTCGGATTGTCTTGAGTTTCTCCCACTTATTCAACCAAGGCTGACACAAAATTAGGAACATGGTTTATATGAGATGGTTCTAAAAATTGTCACTGTTTTAGTACGTTTGTACAGACCTGCAGATCACTCATCATATTTATTAGCTATATAACTAATATAAATATTCTGGGGCAGAAAAGAAAAAGAGAGGCTAGAACTAAACAAGAAATTGCTTAATTGTCAAATTCCATGACCTCTTTCTGGATGAAAGTGGGATGATAAGAGATGGCTTAAACACCTCATTAAAGGACCCCAGAAATAATTGAAACTTGTGTTAACTCATACCAACTCCTGAAAATTTATTCTGTCTGTAAGTGCATGCATTCTGAAGGTGCTTTAGAAGTACATTCTAATGCTAATAACATTAGTGCCACAAATCCTTTTGGTATGATGGACCACAGGAATTACTTTAAAACACCAGGTTTGTGAACATCTGGAGTTAGAAAATTGAGGGATTCTCATTGATTATTTTGGTTTACATCCAAGATGCTCATAAATGTCCCACTCAAGGGCCAGAGGATTCAAATCAGAAAGCTGCAATCAGTACTTCTTTTCTGACTCAGCACTTTTTCCCCAAATAATCTTAAAATCAAGAATGTCTGAGATCCAAAGTCAGGTTATAAAAATTCATTCATCTAATAGAGTGGAACTAGTTTTCAAGAGCGACCAAATTTGTGTTAACGTAACTGACAAGGACTCTGCAGAAAGTTTAGCCTGTATTTTCCCCGATAAAGGAATCTCCATCTGTCTTGGTTCTTAGCTGCCAAGGAGCACCAGGACAGAGTTTGTGCTAGAACTGTAGTGTCAGGAATTCACACAGGCTTTAAAGAAACAATGTTTAACTTCTGTAAATCCATTGTTACAAAGAATTCATCTCATATGGAAATTTTCCGGTACATGGCTGCCAGCTCTACAGACAACAACTGAGATACCTCTTGGTTGAAAAGCATCTGAATGGCAGCTCTTATTACCTCAGAGTCAAAAGGGGCAACTGAGTGAAATGAAGCTGAGGAAGATAAGACAAAAAGAGATGATGTAAAAGGCAGCCAAAGGTTATTTCATGCACATTCGGTGGCTATGCCAGGATTTGAATCCTTGGAATTCTACAGGGAAACACAATCCTTCCCATATAAATGACATTAGGAATATTGGCCATTTCAGTCATGATCAAGAGCAGATGAAAGAAGGAAACAAGCCTCTTTAATGATCTATTCATGCTGCTGTGCAGAAAGAATAAGAGAGAAAGATGGCCTGCAGACAGTGATATAAGGGTTCTGTGATGGACAAGTTTTGCTCTACACAGTACAGGTTAGACTTTGATTCATTTATGTACGGTTAAAAAATTTATGTTTATAAAAGTCCTTCATACTATTAATCACTTATAGTCTGAGCTGTGTAAAATGGGTCCTTTTATTTTACCCTGGCTTTTTCTGTCATATCTTAAAAATCCTCATCTCTCTTCCAGTGAAGCTGTGCTATCAATTGATATGCGGTAAAGGCAAGCACTTATTTTACAGAAAATAGGATAGATGAAAGCACTGAAATGCCATGGTGATGAACAACGTAAAGGAATCTACAGATATAATAAAGTATGAATAAGATTAGATAACAACATGGAGGAATTAAGAAAGCATCTGTTTACAAGGTTTATTATACATACTTTAAAAAAATACTATTTCTTCTGAAAGCAAGGTGTCTCACTTTACAACAACCAAATAGATTCATAACTGTTCTATTTTTATAGAAATGTCATAATGTGAATTTCCCTTAACTGAAGGCTAAGGATAGGTGAGTAGTGCATAATATTTTAAAGAATTTAGCTTTTGCAAGAAAAGGCAGAATTTATTAAATACATAAGTTGAAATGTATGTATAATTCATATACAAATCACTATTACTTTTTTGTCTGCCAATTTCACACTAGGGATTTCTGCCAGAAAATTAGGTCAAATTATTTAAGTTCAGTTTTCATGTGCTGCCTGAGGCTCATGGCTAAAAAAGTATGGAATCATATTTGTTACTTTTACAACAGATTGAAACAGATTTTTGTGAGAAATAATGTAAACCAGAAAGTTTGGGTGTTTGTATTTTATATATTGCAGTAAAATTTAATACCTAATTTCTATGCCTTGCCCCTTGGAACAGCTGAAGGCAGCCATGTTTCCTCACTCAAGAACAGATGCACCACATGCTAGTCTCCTTTTTGTAGTAGATGGACAGGGAGGGTTTAAAAAACCTGGGTATATGAGTGCAACACTGAAGGTGTGTCAGGTTAGAAACAATCACTTCAATTATCTCTGTGGTAGTGTTTTTCAACTCTTCCAATGGTATCTCTTCACGGTGGATTGTTGTCTGAGATTTACAGATCAGAAAGCATGAGCCTTTCTTGCTAGAAAGAGCTGGACTAAGACCATCAGCTTGGCTGTAGTATTTCATCTGCCTCGTTTCTGTGCTGACGCTGCTCTTTTAAGCCATTCAAGTTCTTTATCTGCACAGCTGCTGCTACACTTATTAGTATTCTGCAAAGTAGCTCATTCTAGGGTAGCTCACTCCAGGACTGCTCTCAAAGGCAATCTGGATGAAACTTCATACTGCACACTCCTCTAACATTATTCCAGGAGACTTTGTACTTTCACGTGAACACATGCGCCAATCAGGGCACGTACCGCATATGTTTCATCTTGTGCTACAAAAATACTTCTCTAGTAAGCTGAAACATACTTCATTATGTCCTAGACAGTCCAAAAAAATCATCATCTTGTTTTCAGTTGCGATCATTTTCAATCGACAGTCTCTGTGCTCCATTTCTAAAGACTAAACTTCCCAGCCTTTCATAGTAATTTCCTGCACTTTGTTCATCTTTCTTCCATCAGTATTCATTAGTAGGAAAAAAAAAAAGTTTTTTCCTACTGCATAGCTTTCACTGCTACCTCTAGATATTTGGCTTTTCTTTTGACTCTTTCTCCCAGCAGTAACAAAAGGGATGGCTTTGAATGCTGGACAATACTCCAGCATAAATGAGGTCTTCATTTGAAATTCCCGTTTAAAGGTCATAATTTTTCTTGCAAGTTAAGGTCATTGCAATTTTTCAAAAAGAATATATTTACTTTTAATAGTATATTTGTTTAGAAATACATTGTGCAGTGCTGTCATCTAGATATTTATATTGCCCAGTGTTAGATCAGCAACACAAGGTTTTGGTACCAAAAAAATTTCAAATATTCTCAGCTATCCTAACCAATTAATTGTGCATTGGGAAGAAAAAAAAAATTGCACAAAAAATATTATTTTTATACATTGTGAGTTATTTTAGAAGTATGTTTCATTAGCTCTAATTAATGCTGATAGGACCCCACAGAGAATGCATTCCTGCCTATGCTGAAACAAGTTTGTACAGTAGATACACATATATACTAAATTTTAAAACTTACTCTAAAATTTCTACAATGTAAGTTAGCATGTTAAGGAAACTTCCCTCTCCAACAATCCAGGGGCCACTCTGGCAGTCACATCCCTCACCACTTGAGCTGGGACCAAAGCCCCTTCACAGCTACATGCACCACACTCACACATTCAGACCAGGCATAATTACCACCTTGACCCCAGCTGCACTGCCACGGCAGCGTCTCAGATGTCCAGATCCTTAAAATAATTTAATTGTGATGAAATAACTAAATAACCAAATAACAGCTCAAGCTGCGTACCTCTGTGGAAGGACCCAGAGCAAAGGAAACTGTTTTATACCCTCACAGTCTAAGTGTGGGGAAGTCTGGGGTCATTGGCTCCTGCTCTGTCTCTGAGTGTCTGGTCTCCTGGCTGTGCCATGGGTCCCTGGACCCTTTTATGCAAAGGCTCAGCAGTTCATGGCCTCTTTTTTGGTGGTCCTGCCACCCAGAGCTAACTTGCAGTTCGCACTGCAGCTGCATACTGAGATACCTGCAAGTGTGGTCCTCAGCAACGATGTGTACTAATTTTTCTCCCTAGTTCTCTGTCCCAGTAAGCATTTGCTTAATGTCTTATGGATTAAAAAAAAAAAAAAAAATCTTGTTTTGGGCTTTAATTTAAAACTCTAACCCACAAGGAAAATATTCTAATATCTCTGAAACCATAGTTGTGAATTTTTCATCTCATCAGTCAAAGAGTTCTAAACCTTCCACCAGTAAGGAAAATGAAAACCTTACTCATAAAGGACCATGCAGACTGCTGCTGGTGAAAATCAACAGTTAAAATAAACTTACTCAGCATACATCACTGTCTGTATAAGTTGATTGCTTTCATGCATTCTTTCACAGATCTGTCTGTTTTATGAGCCTATTTGTATTTTTGTCATCTATGACATCCTGTAGCAACAAGTTTCACAATTCAGCTGATTTGTGTAAAAAATATGGCTTTTTGTATTCTTTAACATCTGGTTCCTAGGAAGTTCTTTTGATGTACTTATGCAACTCCCAATCCACTCAGGACTTTATTGACTAACTAATTCCAGCTGCCTCTTTTTATTGCTATAGAGACTCTATTTGCCCAAAAAAACTCCTGCTCCATAAGTCTTATTATTCTTTTTACCATAGTCTATTTTTATGTATTTTACTGAGGCTAGAAGGAGAAACAGAACTGCAAAGTGTTTACCCACTTCTCTAAATATGCTCCTAAATTGTTGTTTATTCCTTTCCTAGTCATTCAGAATGCTATACTCAGGTTTTTTGAGCACCTCCTAGAATGGGTCTGATATTTTTGTAGAATTGTCTACAATGAGTCTGGAATCACTTTCCTGAATGGTAATAAGTTATTTAGGTTCTCTCATTGTTTACATACATAGATGTTATTCTATCTGCTCGTTATTCTACATTTATTACCACTGAATTTCATCTTTTACTGCTCTTTCAGTTTTGTAAACTTGTGCAACTTTTCATTGCCAGATTTTGCTTTTGCTACCCTAAATAATTTAATGCTACCAGAAAACTTTGTCACCTCACTACTCACGTCTTTTCCAGACAGCTTATGAATATGTGCAATATATGAGTATGTGAGAAAATGCAATGTGCAATGAATTTACAAAAGTGTTGAGCTCTCGCTTCCCCTGTTTTTCCCCTTTTCTCCACACTACTGCAGCCACTTCATCATCCAAGGACTATATAAGATTGCAGAGAGACAAAAGATAATTATTCATCAATTTAGAGATGGAAGAACAGTGCTAAAAACAGAACAAATATATGCAATAAGTTTTCCAGCATTTCTGGTGGATATAGTTGTTCCTTAAAGGTAGGATCATGTGGGGCCAATAGCCCAGAAAAACCTTGGGTGAATGACTGCTCTTTTCTTTAATATTCAGGTGTGGTTTTTTACAGAATGAATTTTGTTTCTGTCTATGCCTTTCCTACTAATATAATGTCTCAAAGTTACACTTTCATTTTCATATTTCTAGTGCTAAAGTACTGTCTGAGAGAGGTGAAGTATGCTAGTATCCACAAAGTTTTGCTTTTTCTTTTTTGTTTTTTGATTGTTTGCTATTTTTGGGAAATTACCAGAGCCTCAAAAGAGTGCTCCAATGTCACTGTGGTTGTTCCTAAACTGAGCATCATGACATAAATGTCAGCAGATAAGAGGGGAGTCCCTGCAAACTATAAAACCCAGTGAAATGTTAATTGGAGATTTGCACAGGACACTGGAAGGCAAGGAGAAGAAAAGTGTTTAGAATCCACTCCTAATGCAGTCTCATTTCAGATACCTTTAAGTACCAAATACTACTTTAAAATGGTATGCTGTTACTGGAAAGCTAGTCAAAAGCATGTCTTGGGTGTTGGTACATGTATCTACTTAAAGTTATAGGCTTGGCTTGTTGTTCTATTCTAGTTCTTTGCTGAGCTTGTTATTGCACAGCTTTTTAATTGAATGTAGTGTATAACCAGTTTTACTGTTTATGTAGGCACATATACTTCTAGAAACAAATCAAATACATGAGGGAATAACAACTTTTATTTCTGTTTTTTGGGGGAAGAGAAAAAAATTATCAGTTACTGCTCTTGGCTGATGTAATGACAATTCAAGGTGGTATTAAACTGCAGAGAAACTTTCAATCTGTAATTTTACACATACTTTTATGTAGTTTATTACAGAATGGAACTTATGAAGCAATTGACTTCAAATTCTCTATCTTCAGCTTAGTTAAGATCCTGTGTTGTAATTTCTCAGATATTTTTCTTGCTACATTACCAAACTTCACTCTATAGCTTGCACTTAATAATGAAACTAAGAAAAGTTTCCTAAGTAACAATGTTCTACTTGAGCCAAGCCAGGTGAGAGGCAGAGGAAGAGCTACCTTCTTTTCAAGAGTGGGGATTGGTCATGGTGAGAAGACAGCTGTTCACTAGGTGATTTATTCATATGCTACTTTTGCCTGTGGTATAGTTAATTTTCTTCACAGTGGATAGTATGGGGGTCTGTTTTGGTTTTGTGCTGAAAACAGTGTTGATAATACAGAGAATCTTTCATTATTGCTGAGTAGTGCTTTTCCAGAGTCAAGGCCTTTCCTGTTTCTTGTACTGCTCCAACACTGAGGAGACACAATCCGTTTGGAGGTGACACAGCAAGGACACTCGAACCCAATCTCCCAAAGGGATATTCCATAACATATGACATCATACTCAGTATGTAAAGTAAGGGGAAGAAGGAGGAAGGGGAGACTTTCGGAGTGATGGTATTTGTCTGCCGAAGCCACAGTTACACGTGATGGAGCCCTGCTTTCCTGGAGATGACTGAACACCTGCCTGCCCATGGGAAGTGGTGAATGAATTCCTTGTTTTGTGGTGATTGTGTGCGTGGTTGCTGCTTTACATATTAAACAGTCTTTATCTCAAGCCATGATTTTTCAGCTTTTATTTTTTCAATTCTCTCCTCAGTTCTGCTGGTGTGGGAGTGAGAGTGTGACTGAGTGCTGCTTAGTTGCTGGTTGGGGTTAAACCATGACAATTCATTTATTTAGAGCAACAGTTATATAATGAGCAAACAGCTATTGCTTTACCTGTTTTGGTTTTAGCTTACCTTTCTATGATTGCTGTAATGTCCATTGTTACAATCATTTTGATATATTGTTTAAAGTGACAGATAGTAATATTTTGAACCTGAACTATGTGTAACACTAGACCAAAGATGAAGTGTGTAGCTGTGGAGTTGGGGAATGATAGCAAAGACCTTGACAGCGTAGGCACAAGATGAAAGCAGAGGCTTCAGGCCATCAGGCTTTAGGCATAGTTTCAGCAAAGATTCTAATGATCAGAGGAATGTAATTTTGGAAGCCTAGTAAAAATTGGTTCTAAGGAAAACAAAAAGGAAGTTATCCAACATATGTAAACTACACTATGCATGGAAGAAAAATGAAAAACATAAAAATAGCACCAAGCGGATCCTAGCATGAATAAAAAGAACATAACAGTGTCATGTTCTGGTGACAGTTTTTGGATGTTGATAACTCAGCTTAAAGCTATGCCACCTGCTTCTTGGAAGACTGGCTCCATTAACTTTAGGACCTACAGAAGTACTGAAAGAGTGAGCATATCCCCAAAGAAGCTATTAGGAACTAAAATGTTTGTGTGTATCAACATTAAATGTTTCATAAAGCTACTTTTTTCTTGCAATAATTAACCAATTTGGTTACTGTCATTGTAAATCAAGTGATATTTTTTAATAGTTTAACTATCCTTTCACTAGCCTAATAACAAATTACTGCCTTAAATATGAAGATAGTTTCCTTAGCCCACAGAAGCTGCAGTGTATGACTCATCTGGTGTCCTGCCCTGGAGTTCTGGTAGGACTTTGGAAGCAACCACTGAAGACAGTTCTTAATTTGAGTATAGAGAGAGACCAATGAGACCTTTTAAATTTGGTGTATCATACGGTTGCTGTTGCCTTCACCAGATACTTTTTCAATTGACTTTTTAGTAGTTCCATGGATTATATCTGCAAAAAAAACCACATGAAGGAGCATGCTACAAAAATCTGAAAATGCCACCACCAGTTATCTGTTGAGGACCAAAATGGTCTGAAGAAGAGTTTTGGCTTGCATCAATGGATAAAAATTTTCACTATCACCTCTCTAATTTTTCATTTTTATTTTTAAGGAAAGGCTATTCAAAAACTATTAGGAATGAGTGAGGTAAAATTCATGCTTTGGAGAACAGAAAAAATGGCTGATTTTCACAAGAGGATACTCTCATTGCACTTTAGGAACAGGACCTAATGAGAAGTCAAGGAGTGGAAGGGGGGCAGGGACTTATTCCTGCTTTAATGGTAGATTCTCATTCTTCCATCTAGTTCTTCTGTGAACAACTGCAAGAAATGCAGACCTGCTGGTGCCAAATTCCGGCTCTTGGTTATATTTCAGTGCAAGCCAATGTTATGCCTTATTTGGAATGCAAGCCAATGAAACAGATTTCTCCTATCTGGTTGCATTCAACAGCATCAAATGGAAATGGAAAAAAAAAAAAAAATCTGTGTCCTGGCTGAATGCACTCATCTTTTTCATGAGTAACACATCTTCATGGTTCTTACCATAGAGATGTGTTACATATTCTGCTTTTTAGAATTTTCCTTCTGTTTTCATCTAGATTCCCACTGTCCAGCTGATTTTCCCAAAGAAGATAATAAGCATTCAAAGGGAGATGTCTGTTCTGGAGTCATGCTTTATTTTTGCAACTGTTAACTGTGGGATGGACACTCACTGTTTTCTACAGGTCAAATGTGTCATGGATTTTGAGCTGGGGAAGTATTAAAACTTATATAGACCTTATATAGACCTGGCAAGAGACAAGTTTGAGCAAGCTAAAGGTTTTAAGCTCAAGATATTAATATATTATCCTATTTGTCATGGTTTAGGAATGGTATTCCCCAATTCAGTGCCCCTACCAAGTCTCTCCAAAACCACATGCTGCACCCCCTTCCCCTCCCCTTTCCTCCTGTAGTGGGATGAAGTTGAGAGTTGGAGGCACAAAAGGCAAAGATCTTGGGCTGAGTAAAGAAAAAAATTACTGGAAACAGCAATGACACAAGAAAAAAAACCAGTAACAGCAAAAATTAATATCAAAAGTTATGAGAAAATAAATCATTCATGGAGAAAAAAATTCCTGATAAAAGACACTCCACCATGTTTTGTCAATTGGAAGGAATCCCTTCTCCTCAGAAGAAAGAGACTCCCTTCCTCCTGTGCCCAGCAACCACGTGAGGTGGTAGAGAGTAACTCGTTAACCCCATCTTGGCTGGAACCAGGACACTATGCTAAGAAGAATAATTTTATTTTCATCAGAGTAGATATCTGAATAACAGTTTTTGCCAAAACAAGACATGGCCATGATTTAAAGATGCCTCTATTTTTTATGATGCTTTAACGCTTTACATCACTCTGAAGTATGATAGGTGTTGTAGAGCTGATGCAGAAGAAAAGAAGAAAAAGAAAAATATTAAAGATCCTTTCTGTACTTGCCAGACTCAACATCAGAGGAACATATTGTCATCTTGAGCTGTGGATTAACTGTTGGAAGGATGATCTTGTAGCTCTTTTCCAGCCTAAATGATTCTGTGAATCTATGGCAGATGGACTTCAGTGATAGTGACTGGGAGAGGTTGTGGAAGGAACAGCAAAAGGAGTGACTCAAGCTCCAAGATGTTTCTTGGTCAGTAATGCATTAAAATATGGAGTCAGTAATCAAGATTTAATTTAACTGTACTCCTCATCAGTACTCTCTACCATTTTTATATATTATTTTGTCTCTGTGTTTTCTTTCATGCTAAGAAAACATCTGAAGGACATCCAAAAAGGAGATTAAATTAATCTCATTTATCAAAAGCACAATAAGCTGTTCTAGGCTTCACTGCTTGGAATTAAAGCTCTTCACCTGATTTCTTCAGCACTCTACATCCTGCGCACTCTTCCTTCATGGAGGAAAGAAAGAAATAAATTAGTTTTCTTTTACTACGTCTTCAACTTATTAAAAGAAACATGAAGAAACCATGAATCACACTGTGACATGAATGAGGAGGAAATTGTCTGAAAAGAATTCACTTGTAGTGAAATAAACTCATATAACATGAAATGAAAACCTTAATGTACTTCATGGTGTTTCTAAGGATTTATATTCTATTGCTAGCAAAGAGCAAAGATATGGTACAAAAAAATTTGCATATAGAAACTGCTCAGAAAAGACAATTTGCTTTACAGTACCCTGCACTTTCTAATATCCCTCTTCTTGTTCACAGTAAAAAATTTATGACACTCTTTGTAAATCTTGCCATCTCAATGACAAATTTTCATCTAGAATAAAGACTTCATGGTAGAGAAGTTTCACAACCTGGGAAGAGGTTATCAAATCTCAATTAGATTTTCTCATTCTTACAAAATTCTACAGTTTCTTAGTCTTTGCAATGTACCAATGGACAGAGAAGTTTCAAGTGTGTGCTATTTGGGAGAACAGCACTGTAGGAATGACAGAAAATTCACAGTGTTTAAAATGCTAAATTGTGCCCCAGTACATTTTTGCCATCAGAGTAAGAAACACAGAGGAAGAAGTTGCTTAAAAAGAACTCATTTATAATGAAAAGGCACTGGAATAAAAGTCTTAATTTTTTTGCCATTTTTCTAAGATATTCTATTATTCTGATTACAATGAACAGCTCAGCCCCAATATAGTCTTATCATAGTTAGAAACTGATATCTAACATTAAAATTTAATGGACTGTTACTGTACATACAATTGACATGTACAAGATACAAAAATTATATTTATCCAAAAATAAGAAAATGAATTTATTACATCAAGAAGTGCTGCAAGAAAAGCAAAGAAAGTAAAACAGATAAAAGCACTATATCACTGGATAAAACTTTCTTAGTAATTTTAATGCAATATCATTAACCACAATTGTTTCACTTTCAGTTATTAAAGAGAAATTAAAAAACTGTAACAAAATCAAGTTTCATTTCTTTTAAAAAAACCCCTATTTGTTGCTGTAAATAACTGAAATACATATTTTATTAAAACAGTTATTATATTCAACTCCTTAAAACAAAGACATTTAACATGTAAAATATTCAGAGAATTGTGTATTCCAAAAATATAGTGCCCAGTACTAGATTACTAGGCTAATATTTAGGAAGATGTTTCTTTTGCTCAGAGGCTCTACATATAGCCTTGAAAGCCATTAAAAGCAAGGTAACATTATGAGGCTGTGGGAGATACAAGCCCTTTAGTTTATGCTGCCGACAGTTTTTGAGTCCTGTACACGCAGCTGTTCCACCTGTGTATGCCCCACCTGTCTATGTTGCAGAAGATGAAAAACAAAGATGTGGATACTGGAAACAAAGAGTCTCTTGGAACCAGGTAACATCCACGGTGTTATTTCCCCCTAACCTGAACATGATAGCATAGGGTCAGGGCAGAGAATAAGGGAGCATATCCAGGGGTGTAACGGCTTCCTGCTGCAACAATCCAAGCATGTAACATGCTTTCAACTGGCCTTTTGGATAAACATTAGTAGTGGGGTTAATATTGGTAGAGGTAACAAGATTTCAGAGGAAAATATTTCAGCAAATAAACCTGGACTGTATATACATAGCCAGTAAGAGTAAATTTTCCTAAAGGGAAGGAGAATTCACAAAATGAATGGCATGAATTTAATTTATTATTTGATTTTTAAAATTATCTCTCTGGCCATTATGTCTGATACTTACATCCTCACAGACATTTTTAGGTTTCCCTCTTTCACATGTAAATCCTCTCCAGCCCCATTATGGTGTCCTAAAAATGTAGGAAGTGAAACTATTAGCTTCTTATTATCGGTGTCAGTCTCACACAACAGAGCACAGATCCCATCAACATTCATGCAATCAATGTGGTTATAACCGACTTTCCGCAGTGCTGCTTGCCTTTGTCATGGTTAAAATTGAGGAAATTGTTTTTCTTCATTCTCTCTGTTGAATTGGACTCAAAGGCAATGACTCTAAAATATATCCAACTTCTAAAATATTGTCACCATGTGTGAAGAGCAATTTAATACTCTTTAAGCATCAAAGGGTATTGCTAGCATGTGTGAAGAGCTTCTTAATACCTAGTCCCTTGTCTCAGATCTGTATTTGTGTACTGGTTTGAAGACTGGTATTAATTTAAGTGTTTTAGAGAGAAAGTCTGTCATGATCTAATTTTCCCCATTAGTCGCTTGGTCTAACATTTTCACAAGCACTGTTTCCTCACATTTGTAAAAATTTGGTTGACATTCGAGAATTGAAAATTGCAGCCTTCTTCATCAGACTGAAAATAAAATGATCATAAAGCAAACTATTCATTTGTGGTTTTGGTTTTGGAGATACATGTATGTATACTCACATATTTGCAGAGTTGCCATTTTCTAACACAATATAAAAGACATAAAAAGGAAAGAAAACTGGGAATGGGTTAAAACTGTAAATAAACTTGAACTATCAGACTTCTGCAATTTGTGTTGAATTTAAAATGTCATTACACAACACTGTTTAAATTGTACCTTTAATATCTGAAGGTGGAAAACTGCAATATCTTTGAAAGAAAGTTAGCAATGGAACAAGCGTTTGATGAAATACAGCAAAATTCCTCTATTAACTTTAATAAAGCTCTCAATAGGATCAAAAGCTTTTGTAAATTTATAAAAAAAGGTAGTGTGTTTTCAACTGCTGTGGGGTTTTTTAAATTTCATTTTTTCAGGCTCTTGCAAGTTCATTATTAAACGTTTGGATTCCCATATACATTCGCAGAATGTGAAGATCCTATAAAACCAGACTGAGACCAAAACATGTGCAAATCCTAATCCCCAAGTCCCTAATCAAAATTCCCAAAATTTTGCAAACCACAGTACCTATGAATAACCAGCCAATGGCTAGCCATCACACTCCAAGTTTTGCAAATCCTCCACATTTCTATCATGATTTCATGTATCTGCAAATTCAGATCGGACATGCATTTGTGATTTACTCTGTAGTCCTCATTTTCTACAGTTTAAAATGATGCAGGCACAACCCTATGCAATTCAGTGACCAGCTTAGTTTTGAATGCAAGCAATATATTGAACATAACTGAAGCCAAAATCTCAAAATCTTACACCTGTTACATCTCAAGATTCCAACTGTGGTTTTTGTGAAACACTAATGTTTAATTCTGAGGTTTACTGAGGCTGGTGTGTGTGCCACGTGAGCACACAGAATAGAGATGCCTTGGGAATACATAGTTACTCAGGGAGTTTTGGTAGGAAGAGAACTACTGTGTCAAAAAAAAAAAAATTCAATAGCTGAACTCATCCTTTCTAGAACTCATCCCTTCAAAAGACTATGAGGTAATACAAAAAGAAAACTCAATTTGCCAGTGAAAATGTCAGACAAAAATAGACAAATTAGAGTGAATAAGTGATTCTGATTTGTTTTCAACAAAGAATGCATGTTACTTAAGAAAGAATGGAAAAGGGGATACCAGGGCAATGAAAATGTTATCATGGAGCTGGAAATTGCTTCATCCAGAAGTGCATAAGAGCCCATGGGTTCCTGATGGAGAACCTGATATTTTCTGTTCTATAGTGTGATTTGAGCTGGGGTCACAGAGAAGGGTAACAATAGTGTTGGATGATTGACTTTGTATCTGAAGAAAGTTAACACTAGTTATGATCAGAGCTCATCCAAATATGAAAATAAATTAAAATTCAATATACTTCAGTACTTCATTGTAAAAGTAGGGGAAGTGGTGTCAACAGAAGGAAAACTCATTTCTTCTACTTCTTTTTTGCTATTTCCACTTTCATTATAATTTTCTTGAAATCATAGAAGAAAAGGACAAAGGAAAGCTTTAAAGGGTAAAGGTGAGTGGAAAAGAAAGAGGAGTATTTCTAAGGAGAAACATATCTCCCAAAGTCAGAAGAACTTGCTAAAAATGGAAACCTATTTCTCACTAAACCAGTGGATGGAATAGCAATAACTTTACAATTTTCATATTTTCCTCCTTTCTTAAAACAGTCATACTTAATCGGAAACTCTCTTTAGGTTTATAATATTTTCTAGATATTCTTGCCTCCCTTCGTGTTTATCTTGAGCTGACCTGACTTCCACTTTTTAGTGAGGGCATTGTCCATATACATGGCAGAGGCAGTCTCCCCTATTGCCCACTTGTGACATTGCACATACTAGAGGACGTGTCTGGCATCTTTCTCTCAGTCAGGTGATGTTCAGGCATTCAGATTAGGCCCTACAATTTTGTCATGCATCCGTTACTGCACAGCTCTTCAGGGAAGCTGTGTGGAAACAATTCTGTCTGCCACAGGCTGTGCTAGCTCTTCTACGAGAGAGCAGTCACATCAACATGATGCAGGGAGGATGAAGGAAATGCAGAATAAAAACTATCAGCAAAATTCAGGGCTCAATAGCAGTAGAAATACAAATCAAGCAACAAGGCATTTTTCAATTCTTTATGCAAAAAAAATTCTTGTGATTTATTAAATTGATATAACAGATTGTTGAATTTCTTTAAAAAATTCAGTAAAATATATACTAAAGATGGACGTTTTAGTCAACTCTGGGCTGTCTCTGTCTCCAGTACTGTGCTTTATATTGTTCTGATGTCTTTGAACATTTCAAAAGGAGAATTTGGAAATTTTTTCTGTTTCATTTAGTAATCGTTCTATACTTTTGAATACTTACGAGTAAGCGTTTATTATGGAAGTCATGCTAAGGCACATGGAAAATACCGAGGTCATGGATGTCAGCCAACATGGCTTCATTAAGGGCAAATTTTGTCTGACAAATTTGGTGACCTTCTGTGCTGGGATTACAGTGTTGGTCAATGGCTCAATGTCCAAGTGGAGAGCAGTGACTAGCAACAGTCCTCAGAGGCCAGTATTGGGACTGGTGCCATTTAACGTATTTGTTGGCAGCTTGGACAGTGGGATTAGTGTACTCTCAGACAAGTTTGCTTAAGCTGCATCAGGCTGTGTGGTGCTGTCAACATGCTGGAGGGAGGGATGCCATCCAGAGGGACCTTGACAGGATTGAGAAGTGGGCCTGTGAAAACCTCATGAAGTTCAAGGCCAAGTGTACAGTCCTGCATGTGAGTCCAAACCACAAATACAAACTGGCTGAAGAATGGGTTGAGATCAGCACTGAGGAGAAAGACATAGGTGTTGGAGAATGGCTTGACATTACAGACAATCTCTGTGCTAAAGAGCAGGCCGGTAAGCAGGCCGCACTCGATCTTGCAAGACGTGCAGGCAAGACACAGGCGATTGAGCTGTATCATGCTGGTAGAAGAATAGAATAGCTGAACTGGCAGGAACACTGAATCCTTGGCAAGACCGTGGGACAAGGAAGAACCCTGAAGAAATATACAGCAAGAACACAGAAAGATACAGCAAGGACAGAACATACACAGATACTGCGCATAAGGCATTATTGTCACTCACACTATACCCTTTGTACTCAGTCCATATAAAAAGTTGCGCTATTCGGGAATAAATCGAAGCTTGCTTTATCAATCACATTGGCTGCGTAGCATCCTTCCCTCGCCGCTGCACATAGGGGTGTTGGTTGACGAGAAGCTCAAAACAACTTGGCAACATGTACTTGCAGCCTGGAAACACAACTGTATTCCGGGCTGCGTCAAAAGAAGCATGACTAGCAGGTCGAGAGAGGCCTTTTCTAACCATCTGCTCCATTAGTGAGATCCCACCCAGACCACTCTGTGACCACCAGCATAAGAAGGATGTGAACCTGTTGTACTGAGTCCAGAGGAGAGCCACAAAGATGATCAGAGGCTGGAGCACCTCTCCTGTGAAGACAGGCTGAGACAGTTGGGGCTGTTCAGCCTGGAGGAAAAAAGGTTCCAGGGACACCTTGAGCATTTTCCTGAGCAGGGCCTGCAAGGGAACTGGAGAGGGATGTTTTACAAAGGCGTGTAGTGATAGGACAAGGGTTAATGGTTTTAAACCATTAGATTAGAAATTAGGAAGAAATTGTTCACTGTGAAAGTAGGGAGACACTGGAAGGGGTTGCCCAGAGAAGTCATGGATGGCCCATACCCAGAAATGTTTAAGGCCGGGCTGGATGGGGCTTTGAGTAACCTGGTCTAGAACAATGTGTCCCTGTCTATGGCAGGAGGGCTGGAACCAGATGATCTTTAATGTCCCTTCCAATGCAAACCATTCAATGATTCTATGATCATCCCATTATAAAACAAAATGTCTGTACATGTTCACCCTTACAGATGTTTTACTACTACAAGTATGTGTCTGTAAGTGTCAGAAGGTAATGTATAGGGGAAAAATGATTTTATCAAAATTTTGCTATCAATATTCACTCATCTAGTTTGTAGAATGTGCCTGTAGGAAAAAAAAAAAGAAAGTAATTCCCAAGATCTGCTTTACAAATGATACAAACGACATAGGAAAAAACCCCTGTGTGATTCAAATCCTTTTCAAAAGCACCTTATTGTATTTTACAAATCCAAATCTTCTGGGAATTGGGGCAATAGGATGTGTGTGGGTGGTTTGCATGTCTTCTGAATGGCAAAAATGCATATTTTGACAGAAGCACTAATTAATGCTCAGAAAAATTTCAAAGTAAATAACTAGATGGACAGAAAATCTCTGTTGCTTTTGCTTTTGAAATGAATTGCATTCTGGGAAAAAAAAGATAAAGTGGGTAGTATTTCAGTCTTCAAGAATTTATATAGGTATTTCCATGAACTGAAAGGTATGAAATAATTTTTCAGTCTCACATTGTCTTAAAATTTATAATATAGTAATAGTTGGTATTTTCTTGATGTCTTTTCCAGATTCAATTTTCAGAAAATGTGAATTGAAAATTTTCCTATTATACCTATTGCTTGTCAAAGAAACTGAGGATGTCAGAAATATGGAGCTGATAGATTTTGTGAGAGGAAAAAGGCATAAAATTCTTAAGTATCTCAAAAGTCTGCAGTTTTAGACAAAAAGGGGGAGCACTTCTTCAATAAAAACTTATCCTGAATTTTTTTATTCTTAAAGATAACTGTGACCCTCATTCAATAAAAGCACATCTGGAAAGATATTGTTCTTAATATATTCCTAATAACTGTGTCTGTGTGCATCTTTTCATTTCCTTTAGGACTTCTCTGTTTTCCCAGAGAACTTTTGCCCTGCAAGTCCCTGTAACCAACCCAACCAGGAACATAGAAGATCCAACATGATCATGACAGTTGTTCATCTTCTGTCTCTTATCTATAAACTCCTACTTAAAAGATCTAGTCCTTTGCATAAGAAGGTTTCATTTTCTACACTTTGAAATTGCAGATCTGGTTTTTCATCATTCCTCAAAGCCCACTGTTTTCTTGTTAAAGTCTGCTAACAGGAAAGGAGCTTGTTCAATGTGAAAGGAAGGGGAAGAAGAGAAGACTGCAGCACATAGTTTTTTCAAACTGCTTGGCTTAGGAGAGCTCTGAGTTGAACTGGAATAGAAAAACAGTGATAATTGCAGTGCTAGAGTTGAGGTTTTCTGAATGTGACATTATTATGACTTGCCAGGAGCAGAATAGAACACAGGAGTCAGAGGGACTGTCCCAGAAGATGTGTTAGTTATGACAGACTACCTTAAAGAAAAAAGTCTGCTGCCTTAATATGAATTGAACTCAGAAAAATAAAAGCATTTAGGACCACTTAACTCATAAACATTTAAATTATCATTTCCTTGTCTATTTAAATATATAGCTCTAAGTGAAAAAGAAACTAATTTATGATGCAGTTCATACATAGTCTGTGGGTCTTTGTCTCCATCAATAAGCATGTTTAATGGCAAGTTTGGGGGAGGGTGTTTCTAACAAAGCTTTATATTGCAAGCTGTACATAGTAAGTGTGCTGAGTTTTTGTCAAGAAGTCTCTGTGGCTCATATTAATGTCATAAAAAATTCCGTGTTTTTCAAAGACTTGCCAGTTCCAATGTATAATTCTTCAAAATCCCAGAAGAATGTTTCCTCATGCCTCCCTAGTCTGTAACACAGTTAATTAGTTCTCTCTCTATGCCAGATACATCTGGCTCTTTCAAATATTTCCAGGGACTTTTTAAAACTAGAATTAGATTTAAACTATTGCTTGAGAAATATCCCTTTCATGTTTTGTCCAGAAGGTGTGAAAAGAAAATATTCAGTCTTACACTTGTGACATAATTAAGGTAGGATGTCTTACAGTTTTTCATGTTTGAAAAGAGCATCATGCAGTGCACATTTGAAATACATCAACTAGTCTGAAAGCATGCCTTTATGACATGGAAAAAAATTGCTTGGTCAAATTTTGAGACCAATATTTCATGGTCATCCTATCCTGGATAGGATATAAGCAAGTATTAGTCATTCTCACTGTTTCTGGCACATTTCCCAATATTTCTTAAGTAGGAATCTGCGTTACAAAACATTAGTCTAGGTTACGCAATTTTTTCAAATGTTCTTCCTGACCTGAAATTGAATATGTTTTGTTTGAAGAACTGACACTCAGAGACAGAGAAAAAAAGGAACATTATTTGATACCTGTAATAAAAAATACTGTAAAGAACCCATGTATTTTAGAAATATTGGAATGACTTGCAATCCGTATGAATTAAACATTAAAAACTCTTCAATAAAGGTATTTATCAAATATACCCACACTTTGTTTCATGGAGCTACATTTTGCGTTTGCTACACAAAACCACAGAAATGTTAAATAACAATTTAAAAATTGCAGTCATACTCCCAACATTACAAGATTTAATATCATTCGTAAAATAACTTCAGATTTAGGAATTTCCTTTGACTTTATATTTGACATTTTTGAACTTACGTGCATTATCAGAAATGTCCAGAAAACTGCCTGATCAGAATACCCAAAATTGTTTTCTGTCAATCACCTTTCTCCAGGAGCTGATATTAAAGGAATTATATCACATAGCACAATAAATTATGATATTTTTTAGAGCTGTTCCTTGACTTTTTGGGGTTTTTTTCACTTTAGAAAATGTAAGGTAATGTAAATTCAGATTAACTATCATTTACTACTATTTGATTAATAATTGCTAGTTTTCATCATGTAGTATGCAATTATAAAAAATTTTCATTGTATTGAAAATGTGGGTACTAAATATGAATGACACTCTTTATTAATTTCTAAGTATCCTTTTAAACTAAGATTTGATTAATGCCTGATGCTAGTCCATCTTTAAACAATGGCAAAATTTCTATTTACAGTAGACCCATAGTCACCATTTCTGCAACGACAGGCAATTATATTCAATCTTCTAAAATTTCAGGTTAAAACTCACATTTTTTTCCTTTTATTTTCAATGCATATGCATGTTCCCATACAATTGTAGAAGTGTTCTCCAGCATAATATTCATGTCCAGAACAGAAATTATTTTTTAAAAGGTAATTAAATATAAATATGTTCTACTCTGGAAAGAGATGAGTAGACTTTTCTGCTTGATGTCAGGGATCTACCTTGGTAGTTGGTTTTAAGATAAGACTGTTGATTATGGCACTACAAGTTCGTAATAGCATAGAGGGAAACAAAAGTTCTTGGGAGAAGAATTCTTTTAACACTTATTAGGAATTAGATCAAAGAATTGGCAGCTTTTCTTTACGGGTCATATTTGATGAATTTTGATGGCATGATATTCCAAATGTAGCTGAATCCCTAGCTAGCTGACAAATATTTAAACAATAATTTTGGTATCAAAAGTAGATCTTAAATTTTTGCCTATGTCTGAATTCCTAATCAATTGTACTTTGAAGAAAGGCAATCTCCTTTGACTGAACTAGTATAAATATACAGCCATTTAAGCACTTAGTATAAAAATCAGCAGAAGTTGAATAAGTCTTTTTAACTCCAGGATACCTGCAAACAGCAGAATAATTGCAAACAAATCCAAACAGGTCCAGTCTCAGTTACTGTTTTTCAACATAAGAAAGAATCACTGCTACTAGGTGTGTTATATTGTGGTTCTTAGCAAGCTCTAACTAAAATAGATCTCAGGCCACTTTCTTCGTTCTATGGTTAGTGTGATAAGCTAAGAAAATGTGGTTTCTTATAACTTTATATGCTCTTTAAGATTCATGACAATTGCTATGGGAGTTTCCAGACTGAGGTAGCTATTAAAGTCACCAAGCTCCTTCCATAAAGGAGGGAACTTGTTCATTTTACAGTTTAATCACTTTCAAGTAAGAAACACATGCAAAATAATCCTGGGCTACAAAATACAAGATGATGCTGAAGAGGGTACTACCTTTTCTTCTCAGTCTTTGAGCAGATGTGGGAGCATTAGCATCTTTCATCCTGAATTAATGAACCTCAGCCTGTGTCTGGATTCTTTTCCAGTGAAACTGAACAATACATGCCATGTGGGCCTGAATTATTAGAGTCACACTAAATAACTTTCTAGCCAGTGGCATATTACAATGACTGCTGAGACCCCAAACAGACCTTCTCCAGAAGGCTGTGCCACTCTGAAAGGTTTTGCAGCCAACTCCAAAGCCTTCCTGTACTGTCTTCAGACCTGTCTTTTAAATGATCTTAAGCCTCCCATCCAGAAAATTTGTTATTCTCTACCTTTGTCACAGTCTCAGAAATGCGGCTTGCTCCCTGTCTTCTGACCTAAAAGTGCAGTTCTTAATTGCATAGTCTTCCAGAGCACAGAATAAAGCATGGCTATCCAGGAAAACAGTCTGCATAAAGCCCGTCTTCCAGTATTTCTGTTGCTTGTGGGCAGTAGGGGAAGGATAGAACGACAGGAATGAAGAACTATGGCACTGCTGAGTAGATTTCTTCCTCATGAAGCCAGCAGAACAAAAGCAAAATTACTCCATTTCTCTACCTGTAAAATGGTGATTATGGCTCTCCTTAGTGTGTAAGATGCTTTGTGATGTACCAGTTATGTGCTAAATACCCTTTCTAAAATGCGTTAGGAGGATTAAGGATGCATCCCTGCAAGTTAGGATACGATAAGGTTATTTTATACTAGAATTTATGAGTATAAAATGCAAAACTTACTCAAAGAAATAAATAAAAGTAATCTCTATATAGAGATTTTCATTTTTTTACTCATTCTAGATAAATACATTGCATAGGTGATTCCATTTACATTTTATATGAACTGCCTTTTTGCAGACAGGAACAGTTACATCACAATTATCTCTATCCTCTAGCAAAATGGTGCTTTAGTTCCTAACATGAAAAGAAATTCTTCATGGTTCTGTTTATAAAATATTATTTTCATTAATGTAACAGTGCCCTCTATGTTCCAGAGCTTGTACTGAGGGTAATATTCTTTGCATATTTAATTTTTTTTAGTTTTTGAGAAAAGGTAAATTCACTATGCTAACTTTTTTTAATGGTAAGTTCTACCAAAACAAACAAACAAACAAACAAACAAATTTTATAAGCAATGAATGAAATAGAAATTTGAGTTTCAAGCTGTTAATCTCATTGCAAATAGCTAGTCAGATATTGTCTTGCAACATTACAAAAAACCAAAAAGCAGAAATTTGCTTTTTTAATGGGAAAATGGCTGCAAAATATTTTTCAAACCCTACAATTAACATTTAAAACGTCTCAGAAGTAGTAGTGTATTTGCCTTCAATAGAAAATCATAAACAATCAGTTATGGATTTACTGCATACATGAAATCCTTCAAGAGGCCTCGTGGTGGAAAAGAGACACATGAATGATGAGACACTGAGATGTATATGCCCTCATGTTCACTGAACCTCTATTATATAGACTGACCAGATAATCTTAATATATTTGCAAGGGATAAAATTGGAATGTTTTCTCCATATTGAGTAAAAAATTCTCACAAGTAAATTTTCACACTAAAGAACTGTGTCTGATTTTTCCCTAATGTTAAGAAGAACATCTCTTGAGAACATATCTTCTTTACTGAGAGTTTTCCTAAAGCAGAAAAGAAGGAAAAACATAAAATGAAAAACTCTTTCATAAGCGCTATTACATTTACATCGTCTGCAGTGGGATCAAGTAGTAAGTACAAATCATAAGCAGTTATTCTAGGACCAGGAAACCAGAGTTCATTATTCAGTCAAGAGGGAAGAATAATTGCAATGATGGCATTAAACACACAGAGAGGATAGCCTGAGCCCAGGTGGAAAGCATTCTGAAAATAAAGATTAATTTAAACTTCTTCACCTTACTTTGAAACACTTCAGTTTTACAGTCTCTTTCCATTAGATTTCAGTCTCTAAGCACCTTCACAGGAAAGAATGGGATAACAACAGGGTACTAACCCCAGTTTATTTTTCCACAACCGCTGCTAGGATTTAGTGTTCATAATATTTCTGAACTTCTAGGAGAATACCTCTTGCTTAGAGGTGAGCTGAAATGAGCCCACAGTTAACTAGCTGCTTTAAATATTCAGGGCAACATTTTCCTCCAGCTTATGAAGACAAAGAGGAGAGGGGTAGAAAGGTTAATATATTTTACTTCAGGTGAATAGTTGCTATGAAGAAAATCACTTTGCTGAAAATCAAAGCTTTTTGAACTAATAGATGTCTTACTGTATTCCAGAAGGGAGGTTCCTGAAATAATTTTTGATGAAAAATATTTAAGAGCCAAAGCAAAAAGCAGCTACTAGATACATAATAATAGAAACTCATTGAAGCTGCCTCTCTTTCTCTTTTAGAAATGGCATTCAGTGACTGCTACGAATCCTTAGAAATAGCACAGTCTCATTACTGAGGGTGGGACCTTCTAACTGTCCAAAGAAAATTCATTGTTTTCTTATTTTTTGTACTTTATATGCAGCTATAGCAAGAGTTAAACAAAACTCCCCAAATAATAGAACTGGATTAGAAAAGATATAGAACAAATATGGCAAGGACAGCTTCTATAAAAGAAACAGACTCTGCAGCCACCAAGTGAGCCAGTACAAACAAATACAATGATGGTCTCAAAAACCATGAATGATGATGACTGCAACTAGAGTATTCCTAAAAGATGTTTGAAATTATTACTTCTACATTTAGATATAAGTACATATTTTCAATTTTCTGTTCAGTCTCTTTTTTCTTAGTGTTTCTTTCACTTGCAAATTTGAAGGGTGATGCATTTTTTACAGGTTGTATTCGTAGGAGATATTTTTTATGCTACACACTAGCATTTGAAAAAGTCCAGTCAATCCAAAAGAACTTGAAGATGTAGTCAGACTCTCTTCAGTTTATCCTTGTTTCTGAGAGACAAAGGAGCTCTCTGATATATTAATCATTGTCCATTGTCATCCTCCATAAGAAATAGTAATTGCAAGACTGATAAGAATTGTAAGGTGGTTTAAAAAAATCCCTGGCAATAATTTCTTGAAACAGATAAAGGAAATATTACACTAGAATGCAGAGACAATTACAGATTTTCAAGGTTGTCGGAAAAATTTTTAGATATAATATTTTATTAACAGTTGTTTTCATCCCACAAGGGGAAAAGCAGGAAAGCCTGAATATCAATTGTATTCTATGTTGTTAGTGTCAACCTTGTTTGGCTGAAAACAAGTTATTATGGATTTGTAATGATAGATTACATTCTAGTGCAGAAGGACTGCACATAAGCATGATTTCTGATGTCTCCTTAATGAAGAGACCAGTCATTGCAGAAAGCAAGCTAAAACAATCTGAAGCTGAAAGCACTTTTAAGAAGATTTCCAAGCCATTAATTTTCACTGTTTAATAAATATACTTAGTAGACACAGTATGGTATCATAAAGTGTAATATGCTGAATGGATCAAGAACCGGTTACCTGACTTAAAAATAAGTTGTCAGTGGTTAGCCATTATTATACAGGAGAATGGGGTTCCACAGGGAACAGGACACTGTCCAATGACACATAATAAGGAGCTAATTATGTAATCACCAGCAATAAAACATGTGGAAGGCAAAAAATTTATCCCAATGGTAAATAATAATGAGAATGTAGATGCCATAAAATAATCTGGATAATTTGATAAACCATTTATATTCAAATGAACTATTTCTAATGCAGTCAGATAGAAAGTTATTATTTTAATATTGGAGTTTGCAGAATAAGATTTTTTTCCCCAAAACAAAGAGCTTCAAAAGATCTAAGAGTCCTAGTGACAAGATAACCAGCATTGAGAACAATGCTGTAGAAACAAGAAGTAATTTTCTTCTTGGAGAAGGAAGAGAAAGCTTAATTAGAGCACATAGTTGATTTTACCATTGCAGGGAGTGTTATCAGGTTATTCTCTGTACTTCTGGTCTTTAGATATTGTAGAAGAAGGATAAAAGTTAGGGAAAGTTCATGACAAAAAAAATATTAGCAAAAATGATGTAAACACTGAAGAAAGTACCTTAAAGTGAAATACAGAACATATAAAAAAGAAGATTGTAAGTTGATTTGATTAGAGTGTGTAAGTATCTTCACAGAAAAAAAATACATTAAGTTCTACAGAGCTCTTTTATCTCATGCAAGACATGGTAACAAGAACCAGTAGCTGGAAATTGAAACTAGATATTCATGTTGGAAATAAGTTATGCATTTTCATCAATTATAGAATAAAATCTATCAATGCTAGTGACAGGTTTTCTCATCTCTTGACATCTTGAAATCAAGACCAGGAGGTTTTCTTAAAGTCTGTTACATCCTCATACGGTATTAAAGAAGAAAGTTTTTCTGCTTAATTTAAACCATGGCGTAATTTAAGGACAAGAAGCATTCAAGGATTCGAACAAAATGGTCCCTTGTAGAAATTCCATACCATTTAAAGTCTTATAAAATTGCATCTTATATTCAAATTCATAAATCCCGTTTGTTGTTATGACAATATAGAGTGGGGGTGCCATGTTACAAACTTTCTTTCCAGATGATCACTTTGTGACATGCAGCTTCTGCAATGTCCTCAGAAAGTTATAGGACTCTAGAGAGAAATGGTACACTCCCTCAAAGAAAATGAAAGCACTTTCTTCCTCTTCCTTACCTGATGGCTGGATTTTAATCATGCCTTCCTCTTCCTTTTACTCATCATCCCCTCAAGCTCTGCATCATAACCCTCTTGTCTGAGCCTTGATTTCCAGTTGCTTCTGATCTTAAAATTCATTTGTCTCGGCCTTCTTCTGCTGGGAGCACTGACAAGTATTTTCAGTCTCAAATGTTTCCTGGATTGCTATTTATTTTCCTTGCAAAAATTAAACTGTTGACACTTCATGGTCTGTTCCGATCTCAAAGATTTTAATTTATTTCTACTTTATTTAAGAAGGAAATGGCAAAACCCCTCTAAAACTACTAAAAAAATCAACTTCTTCAATATCTATCATGATCTTGGAAAATATCTGAATTTTATTTTATGAATACTGTATTTGATTCCACCTGCCTCTCACATTGCTGACCACCTGCTTTTGTATCATTTACGCTAAGGGCACATGAAAGCACTGTTAGATTGAAGAAGAAAAGTAAAATAGTAATCCAGTCAGAAGTATCCCCAAAGACAACATTGCCAGATGTACAGTTGTGTAGGACATCTCAGGAGATTTGATAACTCACCAATAAAAATATTTTGTCCTGGAAATTGTTTAGTCAAGGCCATTTATTCGGGGGTGTTTGCTGCTTTTGATACTGGTTTCTCTGGACTCATTTCACACTTTCATCTCCCTCAAGAAAGCTTTTAAAAATCCTGTGTTCAGCCAAACCTAAGAAACTCCTTTTTTTCTGTCATAGGGATACTATCAATTGGAGCCTGTGCAGTTCTGTTTTATGATCCAGTCTCGGAGACAAGCTGGGTAGTCAAGACTGAAAAGAGTGACCTGTTTGAAGAATGGCCTATGGGTTCTCTGGGGTAAGGCAGGCCACGTAGGATGAATCAGAAGAAGCTGACAGGAACATGCTTTGGACAACTGAATAGAAAAATTTATAATGACTTGATTTGATGAAGCGCTTTTAAAGCCATTTTGATAAGGTATTTTCTGACAGAGATCCCAGGCTAGATTTGATGACATAGTAACGTTTGTCATCCTGGGATCTATAACCCAGGATTTAGATTGGAGTTGAGCAGGCTATAAACCCATTCCTAGAAGGTGATGGAATAATAACTAATATCTGTATGAGGAATGATAAGATCTTGAGGAAAACCTGTAATTCAATCAGTCTGTGATGTGTAATATTGCCTCTGTTCCTCTTTCATGACAAGTTTTGAAGTTAACTTTCCTAAAAATGTCCAAAATTATTATTTTTGTTTTTATTTTATGTTTCTCATTCCCACTTCTTACTTAGCTATACTTGAGCTCAGGATTGGGTCATGGAATGCTTTCTTTTCTTAGCAACACTCTACATGACTGAAGGTTATTATCTTATCTTTGGTTAGTCTTTTCCAAGTAAGTAACTCCATCCTCTCAGTCTTTCTTGAATATCTTTTTCAAATCTTGGTGCTCATATTAACTTATCTAGTTGATCAAAACTCTTCTTGAGGTATGATTCCCAAATGTGTTTCTTGAATTATGATGCAGAACAGGACAAAGACAATTTCCCGCATTTTCAAGATGACATTTCTATTTATTTCAATAGAACTTACATTTGACTTTTTTTGCAACCTATCATTACTTATGTTCATAAGGCTCATGGTAATTCTTGTTCCATAGAAATAAAAAAATGTTTAAAAAGATAAAAGAAAGAAGACTTGTTGGTTTTCACTCAGTGGAGAAAGGTCTTTAGTCCTATTCCAGTATTATAGCCAGATATTCATGCTGTTTTGTCATATGCTTGATTTAATTTTATTTTCAGAATATGTTTGCCCCATTGACATGTGAATTTACCGTCTGTTTCTCCCCAGCAGATCTGGCTGCTGCAGGCACACTGCTCAGCAGACACTGTGTCCTGCCCTCTACCACGACACTGTGCATTGCTGTGGGTCATTCATAGGGAGCTCGTAATAAATCACTCAGGTATTTCCCTAAATATCAGATTACAAAGACTAAATACGAAAGAAGATTTCATCGAGCAAAAGGACCCCTCTAAGAGGTACAAAAAGAGAAGGTTTAAATCTGGAGGCAGCTTTAACTGTTTCAGTGTGGTCACAGCTATACACAAAAACATTTAGCAGCCTATGTGTCATTCCTGTAAGCCTCATGCTGCAGGCTGATGTGCTTTTTGCTATGGTCTGGATTGTGACCTCTACCTTTTTGTAATTTGCTTTAACATCATTTATACAGGGAAATAGTAAAAAATAGAAGTTTGGGCTATTGGGAAAAATATATTTAACATTTGTAATGTCTCATCTACTATAATTGTATGATTTTCTGTCAACCCTTTTCCTCAGAGCAGCTCTCTGACATTCTAGCCTTACAGTGGGAAACAAAAAACCTGGAATACCTGAATGTTTGCTCGGCTCTTGCAATACCTCACACATTTAAATGTCACTTGTTAAATTACAGTGGATGATTCTTTCCTACTGCAGGTGTTTCAGTAAATAAGAGCAGAGAAGAAAGAAAGAAGCTATGAAAAAAAATCAATTTATTTCTTTTGCTCTATCCACTGGAACTGTGTGTGTGAAGAAAATTTTTTTCTTTGTTTCTTTACACTAATTAATTAATTGAATGTATATTTGAGTAAAAATTCATCAATTTTCACACAAGCTTAAGTAAGAAAGATTCAGATATTTCTAAGATAGAGTTCTAAGAAACAGCCACAGTCCAAATCAGTGCTACATTAGAAAAGACTTTAGCACAGTGATCAGGCTGTGATTCTGAATTTTAAGAAAGGATGTCAGTTGTCTAAAATTAAACATCAAAGAGCAGTTTAGATGTCCCAGGTTATCCATCATATTTTTATGTGTCTATAACACTACAGGGAAGCAGCTGTGAGGAAGCCAAAAAATGAATGAAACCAAAATGGATGTGCAGGAGTCAAATATGAGAAAAAAATCTTGTGAAGTCCTGACCTAGTTCAGCTTTAGCCTGGCAGGGTACCCTTTTAACTACCCCTTAGGCATAGGTAGTCTCCTATCTGTGGAATCATGAAGATCTCTAGCAAGAAAGATTTTCTTTCAGAACAGTCAGGTAAAGTGATATACATGCAGAATAAATATCTCCAACTTCAAATTTAACAGGGAAAGAATGTGAAACTTTTTTTCCCATGGCCTAAATAGTTGTCCTGATGATGGCCATCCTCCAGCATCCTGCAGTTTCTCTCTTTATTCTATCCACAAAAATTTAAATTTCAAAAGGATCTGATTTAAACCCAATGTCAAACAGGGACAGTTTCTGAATACTCAGAAACTGGTTTGCAATGAAAAAATATTTACCAATTTACTCAAAAATAAAAAAGCTTTTGCTACATGGCAAGTAAAAACATCAAAAAACCTGAATATTTGGAGGTACTTCCAATGTGCTTTTTAGAAATATTAAGTATGTTAAATCAACTTCAGGTTTATTTTATAAGCCCTTGTAGTTTCAAGGCTATCATTAGGTAATATTATGATAATGTGTGAGGAAGAAATCACACTGAAGCATAACTATTAACCCCAGTGGTGATGGTACGACAGCACTTTGAAGCCTTGCTGCACTTAAAGTTTCTGCAAAAGCACAGTCCCTTGTCTGAAGAGCTCATCATCTAAACAGATCATGCAGCAGTGGAAAAGCACCTGTACAGATGAACAGAGCTCTGTGTTGTTGAAAAAAATCAACACGTATTGTTCAGTGTTTAATTCTGCATTTGCAGACTCACACTGAATCAACAGTTTCTGAGGTGATATCACGGGCACAGGTTCAACATCAGTATGTTTTTCTTCTGTTGTTCCTTCTCTCCCATGTGGAAAGCATATCCCTTTGCCTAAATGCTTCCTCTGAGTGACTCGTATCACACTTCCTGTGCCCTCAATACCTCCTAGCAGTATCCAGCATGATGAAACCTACTTCAGCATTGACCTTATTTCAGTAGGGCTATATATATGTTAACTTGCATTATTTTTATGTCTGATTTCATATTACTGCTTACTATCATATTTCTAACATCATATCCCTTTATTTTATCTCTTTTTGAGCTGTGTTCAATATTCTTCTCCACATAATATCAGACTGATTATCAGTGAATTCCATGAATATGCTCTTTGTTCTTTTAGATCATTAAAGATTGGAAATAAGAAGAGACATCACATGGACTTCATTTATTCAAGTAAAAGCCATTCAGCATATTCAAATTTTGCCATTGCTCGTTAGCCTCTGTTTATATTTCTTTAGCCAGCATGCAGTTCAAGTGAAAATACCTAACCACTCTTATCTGAGTAAATAATGTTATGTATTTCGCGACAATTACTCACTACCAGACATGTCTGCCTAGATAGTATTCTTTATACCGAAGATAATCGTAGCCAAACAATTTTTAGCAACACTAGGAATGCTATTTCATGCCAATGCTTATGTATTTTATCCATGCAAGACATAACAGTATAAAAATGTAATGATACTAACTGCGTATGCTAATCTTAAATATTGCTCTGTAAACCTACCTGGCTACATAAAAAATAATAGAATTACAACATACCTATTGACACAGCTGTATCAGCTGTATTACTACCACAAAAGGAAACATTTTTGTCCTCCTTGTTCTTAATCTGCTGGTGTATTTTCCAACTTCAGGCAGTCATTTTCAGTCCTTGTGCATTTAGTTGCAGCATAGTATTATAAAGATACAAATCAATACATATATACAACAAACATAGATGTAGATGTAGACAGCAGAGATGCACACAAAGATGTAGAGACATATTTCAGGTATATATAGATATTTATGTGTATAGGAGTGTACAAATTTAGATGTAATGGATCTGCTTTTGCACATATATTTGTGTAATATTCAAGATGCAAAACGTATTTGAACATTTATGAAAAATATTCTGCTATTTTATATCTGCAGTGAGGCTGTGAATTAAGCTGCTATTTTCATAAGTGTTATTCTGATTTCCAGGTGAAAAGTCCCATAATTTCCAGTACAGCTGTACAAAATCCCACTTGTTACCTTTCTTGCATTCATGACACAAGTATATGAATACAGATACTAATTGCATCACATTCCCTGAGCTCTTAGTACTGTTGCATTTCAGAACAGTTCCATCATACATTTAGGAAGCTGATGTAATGAAATTGCCAACTGAAAAGTCATCCCTACTTTATTTTCTATGACAATAATTTCAATATGCAGATGACACCAAGCTGGGTGGGATTATTGATCTTCTGGGTGACAGGAAGGCTCTGAAAAGGGATCTGGACAAGCTGGATTGATTGGATGAGTTGTGTGAATTTCACCAAGGCCAAATGTCAGGTCCTGCACTTGGGTCACTGCAACATTATGCAGCGCTATAGGCTTGGGGAAAAGGGGTTGGAAAGCATCCTGTCAGAAAAAAAATCTTGGGGTATTGACTGACCATGTCATGAGCTAGTGTGTGCCCAGGTAGCCAAGAAGGCCAACGACATCCTGGCTTGTATGAAAAATAGTGGGGCCAGCAGCACCACGGCAGTTATCATCCCTCTACTTGGCACTGGTGAGGCCACATCTCAAATCCTGTGTTCTGTTCTGGGTCCCTCACTACCAGAAGACATTGAAGTGCTGGAGCATGTCCAGATGAGAGCAACAGAGCTGGGGAAGGGCCTGGAGCACAAGTCTGATGAGGCATGGCTGAGGGAGCTGGGGATGTTTAGCCTGGAGAAATGGAGGCTGGGGGGAGACCTTATCACTCTGTGCAACTACCTTACAGGAGGTTCCAGCAAGGTGCGAGTCAGCCTCTTCTCCCAGGCAATGTCAAGACAAGGGGAAATGGCCTCAAGTTGCACGAGGGAAGGGTTGTCAAGCGTTGGAACAGGCTGCCCAGCGCAGTGGTTGAGTCACCATCCCTGGGGATATTTGGAAAATGTAGGAATCAGGCACATGGTTTAGTTGTGGACTTGGCAGTGATGGGTTAACTGTTGGACTCAATGATCTTAGAGGTGTTTTCCAACCCAATTGATTCTATGAGTCTACAATAATCAGAGGAAACAAATGTGATAAATTTTATCATGAATTATGGAGTTTATCTTAGTGGAAGGAAAAGGATTTATTTCTAGCTAAAAAGAAAGAAAAACTTGTGCCACAGGAGTGGGATTACTTCAAATTGTTCAATATGGAATTACAGTGAGGTTAAAAGATGAAGAGAGTTCCCATCAGAACAAAGACATCCTCATTTTTCATTGTCATACCTCATTAGAGCTAGATGACATGAATTCAAGAGTAATATGCATTTCCTTGGGCGGGAAAGGCATTCAGTACTATTCTTTAAAGATCAACTTAACAGTGCCAGAGGGTTTCAGGTACTGAAAATTTTATTTTACTTCATATACTAAATTCATACATAGGGGCACCCAAAACTATAGTCCTACTCTTTGAACAAGTGCATACAGAAATACACAGTGCAGCAGGAGCAGGGAAGAAACAGAAAGAACAGTTGCACAAGCAAATGGAAACAGAATTTGATATGCAACTGAATAAAGACACTGAATGAATTACTACTTTCACTCTCCATATTTTTTGATGTGGAAAATTTTATTTGCAATGACTCCTTAAATTATTTATAGGATTAAATTAGCAACAGTTCTAAAACACATAATAACATTTAATAACACTAAAATACCTTCTAAAGTGACTACTACTGCAAAACACACCAAATTGATGAATAATAGAATTTTCATACATTAAACACATGAAATATCGCATTTAAAATTATTAGCTTACATGGTTTTTGAATTGCAATAGCTGCCAGCTTCAATAACAAATGTTGAATTTTGATGAATACAAATGACATTATAGTATAATCGAGATAAGTGCCAAGTAGATTTTACTAGGAAAATTTTCAGGGGCAAGAGCATAAGAGAAAATCTTTTTTGTCTAAGAAAAAGTGTTTTTCTCCAGTGACTAGATGCCAACTGGATATAGCACCATTCACCAACATCATTCACTACCACACTCTTGGCCTGGCCATCTAGCCAGTTCTTAACCTAGCAAAGAGTGGCCATGTCCATGCTGTGGGCTGCCAGCTTTTCTAGGAGTATGACATAGGAGGCAGTGTTAAAGGCTTTGTTGAAGTCCAGATAGATGGCATCCACAACCTTTCCCTCATCCACCAGGCAGGTCACCTGGTCCCAAAAGGAGATGGAGTTGGTCAGTCAGGACCCAATGGCCCCAGCCCATGCCGGCTGGGTCTGATCCCTTGGTTGTCAACTGCATAACTCAGCTCAGTGTCATCTGCAAACTTGCTGAGGGTGCACTCAATGCCCTTGTCTACATCACTAATGAACATATTAAATAACACTGGTCCAATATGGATCCCTGAGGGACACCACTTGCCACTGATGCCCATCGGGACTCTGAGACATTGACCACTAGCCTCTGGATGCCACTATCTGACCACTTTCTTGTCCATCTAACAGTCCATCTGTTGAATCCATCTCTCTCCAGTCTAGGGAGAGGGATGTCATAGAGGACCATGTCAAAGGCTTTACAGAAGTCCAGATAAATGCAACTGTTCACTGATGTAATGATTCCATCCTAGAAGGACTGTAGGTTGTTCAGACGGGATTTTACCTTGCTGAAGCTGTACTGGTTGTCCCAAACCACCTCCCTGCCCCATGTGCCTTAGAACAGCTTCTATGAGGAACTGTTCCATGATCTTCCCAGGCACAGAGGTGAGGATGACAAATTGGTAGTTCCCACAGTCCTACTTTCTACTCTTTTTAAAGATAGGTACAATATTTCCCTTATTCCAGCCACCTGTGACTTCACCTGACTGTCATGTCTCTTCCTATATCATGGAAAATGGTTTTGCAACCACATCATCCTATTCCCTCAGGATTCTAGGATGCATCTCATGAAATCCCATAGACTTACGAACATTCAGGTTCCTCAGGCAGTCATGAACCTGATCTTTGCTTACAGTGGGAAGCTCTTTGTTCCTCCAGTCCCTATCCTGCTTTGCACCCACTTGAGAGGTGTTGGAAGAGAGTCTGACATTGATGACTGAAGCAAGATTTTTTGAGTACATCAGCTTTCTCCTCATCTGTTGTTACCAGTTTTCCAGCATTGTTAATGAGTTGGTTATATCTTCTTTGACCTTCTTTTTCTGGCTAATTTACCTGTAGAAATCCTTATTATTTTTTGCATCCCTTGCAAGGTTCAATTCCGTCTTGGCTATGGCCTTCCTCATCCCATCCCTGCACAACGGTACTTCATCTCTGTACTCTTCCCAGATCACCTGTCCTAGGTTCAACTGCCTATGTATTTGCTTCTTTCCCTTTAGTTTGACCAGGAGATCCCTACTCAGACATGCCAGTGTCTTACCTTCCTTACCTGATTTCTTGCTTCTGGGAATTGCTAGCTTTTGCTCTCTGTGGAAAAATAGGTACATAAAAGGTGTTTTATAAATTTAGGTTGTGTATTTGACTCCTAACTATTTACAAATCTTGAATAATATCCATCCCTATCAAAGATCAGAGTTGGTTTACTTGTTTTTAACTTTCTAGTAGTGATTTACCAGTCTGTTTACACCACATCCGATCCAGGCATCATTAAGACAAGTATGAAAACTTAATTAGTTTAATGGGGCTTGGATGATCTCCCAGATGATAAGGAGCAGTGCCACCTTTTTTAAATCTTCTGGTACAATTCCCTGAGCAGCAGAGATGCCTGAGTAACTTTCTGCCAGCAAAAGTGACAATTTCACTGTTCATTCCCCTGCTCTTGTCTGAATCCTTCCCTCCCTTGTGTTACATGGATTTGAGGATGCCTTGCTGAGCCAATTCTATTTATCAGCCTGGCAAAATGCTGATAAGCTACAGTTGGTCTACAGTTTTGTTAGCATTTTTGCTGAGCTACTGAAATGAAGTTACTCACAAAAGCTTCAAAACGTCAAGGTGAGCTGAGCAAGGACTGTAGAGACAGGACTGAGGGAAAGAAAAATGAGATGGAGGAGAAGAACTCCCTCTTTTTGAATTTGCAATCTGCTAAGTTAGTTCACTCCGGCTAGTGAAAGTATTTCTTTTTACATAAGTTCCTGTTACTTATGCAAGATCTGGATGATGTTCTCCTCTTCCATCTCTCCATCCTGTCAGTGTCAATGGATTCAGAAACATGACCCCATTCTCTGAATTAGAATCTGGAAGAAAAAACTTGTAGTTCAGAAATGTTTAAGTCTGTCATGAATTTTTCAGCAAGATGAAATAATAGCACATTAGTGAAGTGCTCATTTGGTATAAACTAACTTTCCCAGTTTAGGATCATGACACAAAAATCAATGGGTATTACTACAAGAAGACATCACACCCAGCTTCCTGCAGCCATCAGTAAGTAACCAATATATGAGGATAATCTCAGGTAAAACTCTTTGTGGCCTGTTAATTCAACACTCATGTAATCAAGAATCTGCCTAAGATTTCCAAATGATCTGAGAGTGCATAAACCTAACATTAACCATAGATTAACTATGATTAAAACATTTCTCTCAAAGTCACTGACTATGGCTGGCTGTCTCAGCACACAGCGATGTAGCAAAGAAAAGTACAATCTTGGAGAAGATAGGGGGTGAACAAAAAGGGAAATAAACCCAGTTTTTGCATTAGGATGATGTACCATTATGCCTTGAACACACATCCTTTTCTAGTTCTACATCACCTTATGGATATCTCCGTCTGTGGACCACTGCCTCCATCCATCTCAACTTTACTATCACTGTGACATGCCAACTCTGCTGCTGCCAAGACAGCCTCAGTGCTCCATCTTAGGAAAAATCTTGTACTTAGACCCATTAACTTAACCTATCACAATCTCACTGCAATTTTGACATGAACAGCTCTGCTAAGAAATTTAGGGAAGTGACAGTTCATAGTGAGGAGATCTGGCAGTGCAGTAATAAGCAGCTGGAAAAGTAACTCTTCCACCAGTTTGCAAGGCACTCTTCTGCCTGAGCACTTACAGTTTATCACAGCAGCATCACTGACTATTGCTTTACAATACTGGGGCTGTAACTATGTTTTGGTATGTGTAAAGGTAAGAAATTAATTTCTCTTTGACAATACTGAATTATTTCATTTGGACTGAGTATTGGCAAACAGAACACCGAGGACAGCTTTTGGATCTGTGAATGCTCAGTGAAAGGCATTGACAAGGCTGTTACCAAACTGACAAGTTACTGAGGTACATAAAAGTTCACTTATTCATCAGCCCAGCAGAAGAGAAATAGAGAGGCAATCTTTACCCAGAATAAAAAAAGACCGATTAACACATCAGTAAGAGATCTGATTTTCTAATTTTCTGTTAAAAGGTTGAAATTCTATGCTTTTTTTTTGGAACAGTTCAGGTTTTCATCTTTGGCTGAGAAGATATTGTTTTGCTCATACAGCAAAAAAAAATAATACCATTGATAAGTGAGAAAGAATCAGTAACTTACTTATTTTTCTTTTCAAATTTTATAGCTGAAAGGGACCTCAGGACCTTATCTGGTCCATGTTTTGCCCAAAAGTCTCTTACATGTACCTAGGTCTTTCACATTTGTCTTCAATTCTTTTACAATTTGATCTTTTAGAGTTTATTTGTTGGAATTTTCTGAAGATATCCATAATATTCTCCAGTATGATAATATCTTACTGTTAGGAATAAGGTGGGATGGGGATGGGGTGGAGGAGGATCCCAAAACTTACAACACAGTTAGTATGCAAAAGTTCAACGCTTGAGGAAAAAAAAGAATGAATTACAGCTCCAGTTTTGCTTCTTCTCCTTTGCCATTTTGCAAAGAGATTGAAGACACTGGAAAGGAAGGGTTTTATTTCACTCACATTTGTACTCATCCACTAAAACCTTGACAATGAGATGAATCAGATAAAGGCTTAAGTACACAATGTGTTAGGCTGCATAAGAGAAGTTTCTGCCCTATTCAAAAACACAATTCAGCTATTTAACTTTTTTTTCCTTTTCTGTATTCTGTAGAACTCCAAAAAATCCTCCTTTTGTTCACTCAGAAATGACCATGACTTTGGCTGGGAGAGACAGATGTTCTTCCATAGCGTTCTGAGAGGAATTGATCCGTGTTCTCTTAAGGGGAAGTGTGACAGCACAGACTCTTTCCTGTGGGAATTTTTCTCTTCTTCTCCGTGTGTTCTATAAACAAAGATAAGGTTTGGATGTTATTGAAACTGTCTCTGGAATGATGGACAGTTCAACCTGGCCTATCGGCCTAGGGGGAAGTTTTGAATTGACCCAATCCGGAGGAACTTTCAAAAATCTATATAAGTTTTAGAATTAAATAATAAAATCAGAATTCCGCCTCACCTGATTCAGCCTGGTTCTTGCACGTGGCTAGCGGTTCCACAGCGACAGGGAAGAATAGCACATCCATAATCTAAAAGAAAAAAAACACATCAGAGCATTTGTAATCAAATCAAAATTCTATTCTGTGAAAGATGTTATTGATTTTTAGAAATTTCAATTGAATTATAAGGAAGAGATTACCATGCTTTATTTGACAGAGGACCCAAGCACTCATCCTGAGTATTGAGCAACTCTGATGTCACTTTTCCTGAGGTGACGAACTTTTCATATCAGACCCTTCTGATACAAGAAGATCAGATACTTCAATTTGCATTTCCTCTCTCCTCAACCAGGGCATTAATCAAGAGATTGAAAATTTATATCTCATCAGAGGTGACTACTGAAAACCATATAGAACATTTCTTTTAATTATATTTTTTTATTCTCTCCAAACTCAAGGCATCTGTTTGTATTAAAAAAATATGCAATAGATCCTTTATTTTAACTACTTCCCAAAAGATATTTTATTTGCTTTTATGAGAAAAAATGTTTTGAAGGTAAGAAATCATTGCAAAATAGTTTCATTTTCTGTACAATTGCGTTAAGAAGATAAGTTTATAAAATTAAATTTAATAATTATAGCTCATAGTTGCATGGTAAATTTGTTAAATCATTTTGCACAAAACCAGAAAGAACACCAAGTGTATGCAAGGAGCAGCAGCATGTGGTCACATTTTTTTCAGTAAAACTTTATCAGCTGCTGCTGAGAAGGTGTGTTTTGCCCGTGTTCCAAAGAAAAACCAGAATTCTTGGGAAGAATCAGTGAATTTGGCAGTATCTTATTATAGAGGAAGGAAACTACTCACTGGGTGTTAAATTTTTCAAGTTGGTTGAAGCATGCTGCTAATAACCCCAAGGTTGTGGGTTTGAACTCTGTACGGGCCATTCCTTTAAGAGTTGGACTCGATGATCCTTGTTTTCCCTTCTAACTCAGAATATTCTCTGATTCTCTGACCAAGCACTACAGACACCAGCAAAAGCACCGTGTACTTCTCCACATTCCATCTGCATATGTTGAGTAGAGGCTGACTTTTTGTCGCTCCACTTCTCAGACAATTTGATCCTTGCTAAACACACTTCATCCCCTCACAGCTCTTAGCACACCAAAACCATTACCATACTGAGACTCCCAAAGCCTGTTATGCTTTTAGTGCATAAAAAGATGGTTTTCTAATCCTATGCTACACTAGAGAAGTTTTCTAATATTACTGCTCCACTTGCTCAACTGAATAAGACGGGGGAAAAAAGGCTGCATTTAAGAAAAGTTACCAAATAAGAATATAAACAAGAGAGAAGCTAAGGGCAGAAGATAAGGGAGCACAAGGAAAATACGAGAAACCAGATAGGAAAGATCCACACTGAGGGAATGGGAAGAAGACCTTGTGATCTGGGGAACCACAATGAAGAGCTAAGAGAATAATTGTGGACTAAACCACCAGCAGAGGCTGAAGAGATTGGTAGGAAAAGGGAAAATTGTGTGGTAGTAAGCACAACACATCTGCAACTGTTAGAAAATACTTTTTGTTGGGCATGGAAATTAATACATTATGTTCATATATCAGCATTTCTTCGTTATCTGAAAAAGATAATTTAGTGCTTGAAGTCATAGTTTGTGACTAGACTTTTTTCATAATACACAAAAAGTGGTTTTCTTCACCAGAAGTGTTCCAAAATTCTATGCTTAAATAATTTGATCATAAATGAAAATAGGTGAAAAAAAGGGTAAATCATCATTTTTAAGTTTGATTAAATGTTACGTTTTGAGTTTAAGCAAACCTTACACATGAAAAAAAGCACTCTGAGGGTGCCCTTGATGATCTGAATTATTTTTCTTTGATTATACAAAAATTAAAGAATTTAATTCTGCTTTAGAAATAGCATTGCCAGCATATCAAGGGAGGTGATCCTTCCTCTCTAATAAGCATTAGTGTGGCACTGAGTCCAGTCCTTGACTGAGAGGTATGGACCTACTTTAGTAGACCCAACAAAGGGCCACTCAAAGGATTAAGGGACTGGAATATCTCTAATCTAATGAAAGGTTGAGAGAGTTGAGGATCTATGGGATCTCATCAGTGTGTACAAATACCTGAAGGGAGGGTTTAAAGAGGGAGCCAGGAGGCAAAGAGCCTCACTTGGAACACAGAAGCATCTGTTGAACTTCAGGAAGCATTTTTTTACTGTGAGGGTGACTGACCCCTGGAACAGAGTGTCCAGAATGGTCCTGGGCAACCAATTCTAGCTATTTCTGCTAGAGCAGGGTGTTGAATCAGCTGGACCCCAGAAGGCATCTTCCAACTTCAGCTTTTCTGTGGTCCTATGAGTGTATGATTTCAGATGATATCTTTAGCTTCAAGCTTGAGGCTAAACAACAAACCAGTGAAAGCATCTCAAAATTGACATGTGTTAGGTTAAATACTGAATTACTTTTGGAGTTAAATAATCAATCTTGATTGCTGTATTATCCTGATAGCGGATAATACTATTTTTAGGAGTGTAATTTTCAAATTTCTAATATTTAGTTTTAAAAGCAAAAAAAGTTATGCTCCAAACAACATATGACTAGAATAGTTAACTTACAAAAAAAAATTTCTCTAGTTACAAAATTCCTATATTTCAGTTTGCAATGCATTTTAAAGTCAGCTCCTTTATGATACCCTCTATTTGCATAATTTATGGAATGGTTCCTTTTTAAATTGAGTTCATAGCTTATCAAAGGCTCAGACAAAGGACTGAAAATGTAAGAGAATTAAATCTCCTGAACTGTGAGTAGCAAACTCATTGAGTCAGTAGTCTGTGAGTACTGCTATCATTAAAATATTATTCTTTTAATAATATTTTTTTCGGAAGCTTCTTTATCCTATAGCTGAGCAAAACTTGCATTTCAGTAAAGGATTAATAGAACAGGTTACCATCCTCCTGCAAGACAGCACATGAAAACTACATCTGTTAAGTAGTTTTATTACTTGCAGTCATTAACATTTGAAATATGTAGAAAGCTGGGGAGATGAAATGAGAGACCCAGGCAGTTGAATGTCCACCCACAATCATATTCTCTATCAGATTTCTAGTGTCTTTAAAAATGTCCTTAGGACCTGCAAGCCTATAAAATAATCTGTAATAAGAATTTTGCCCATTCCTGCTAATGGGAAACCTTCCTGAGTTACTTTGGTTGTCTTCCAAAGGCATTCATGGATATATTTATTCAAGAATTTGAGATAACCATTTCTGTAAGGAGGGCTCCCTCATTCACATTTGTAAACTGAGGATAGGGCCTGATTTTTCAGAGTAACTCAGAAGTCTCAGGATCAGGTTGATTTCAGATAGGTTGCAAGTTTTGCCTGTCAGGTGATTAAAAGGTAGTAGTTTATGGAGCTGATGAGGAGGGAAAGAAAACTCATGTTGCTGTATGTAAGAGAAGATTCAGTTGCACTCTATACCTTAGAATCCTGTTTGAACATCATTTTTTTAAAGGTGAGAGGTAGAATGTATACAGTGCAGGAGAATTATAACTGGACTTGGAATGGACAAAAAAAAGGTAACTACATATGACTCTATTACTTTTTTTAGCATTAAGAAAAAATTGGCAATTAAATGATGCCCAGAGAGAAAGTTAACAGAGGATGACATTAAATTGTAGGAATATTTATACTTGTGTATATATGTGTTTATGTGTTCGCCCACATATACACCTCCAGAAGACAGACTAGCAGTGAAAAAAAATCTGCCATGTGCAAAGAGATTGAAATAGATGACCCAAGATGTCTTTTCCAGCCATATTAACTGATGATTAAGAATAAAAATTTAAATGAAAAGTCCATAGAGTGTGAGTTCATGCAAAATCCAGGCTCAGAACTCATTAACATGTTTTCAGTGCTTTTTTTGAGCACACTACAGTAAGTTGCATTTTTAAAAATAGTTCATATAGATTCCAGCAAAAAATGGCACAGGAAAAAACATGTTGTCAACATCAACTAAGAGAAACCTGTCCAAAACAAAAATAAAATGATTGCAAGAGAGGAAGAATACTCCTCTCCCTGAAGATTTCTTATAGTTGCCATGACAAATTAAATGTGTAACTGAAACTGAGAGGAGGGAGGATGACTCCACGTGAACATGAGTTATTTAGGTGTGACAAGAAAATATATAAACAAATTGCTAATTTAACTTAGAAATAAGATCAATATGGGAAGACTTAATAAGCTTTATTTCTTTTTAAATGTTTAAGATTTATAGATTTATAAGCTTATAATCTTGATGAAAGGTATACATGCATAAGCATCTTATTATTTTTAAACTATTTTTTTATTACCTACACCCAAACTGGGTAGTTAATATTTTGTAAAAGATTGCAAGGATTAGCAAAGGCTGATAATAGAATAGAAGGGTTTTTTCCATGCTGCATGAGGATATCATTGATTAACAGTTCCCTGTATGCGACAATGCCAGTCACCTGACATCTTCCTCTCTTCAAGATATTTTAGCGTGTTCAGGTTTCAAAACAAGCTGATGATCCCAGCAAATCTCAGCCCTTCCTGTGTGCGTGAACCTTCTACCCGCCCAAAGAAGAATGCAGTAACAATCATTTAACAGCTTATGCTAATAACATTGATCTTGATCTGCATATTATATCACAATTGAAAAATTAAAATAAAATTCATGAGGGTTTAGGGGGTTCTCTTTTTGTTTTTCTCCTGTTTTTCCCCCCCTCTTATTAAGTGTGATCATGAGTAACTGATAGTCTGAGCAAGTTCTTTGACCTCTCATGAGCTCAAACTTATACCTAGAAATTGCACTTCCCACCTTTTGTTTAGAAAATGAGAGCAGCCTAGAGTAAAAAAAATGGAGTGGTAATAAAAATAAGAAAATTAAACTCTTTAGTTACTAAACAGAAAATCCAACCATCTCTTTTTCTTTTTTCCCCTGTCCTTTGTTTTTTACCCAAAATAACATAATACATTTTTTTTTTGCTATAAGACTTGTTTCAAAGATTAGTAACTTATTACTTCAATTCTAAAGAGACCCAACCATGTAATTTCTTTGCTTTAAATACAAAGGCAACATTGGCAAACCACAAATGCATTTTATCAAGCCTTGCTAAATTTCCATTAGTTCTCACAGCTATAGATTTCACTCAACTTGAAATGAAAAATCATGATCCTTTGAAATAAAAAACATTTCATTGCTTAGATATGTAATTAATATGACACAAAAGTCCTTGAGACAATCAGCCAAAGGTGACAGTGTTATTGAGGAGTGATCTGAAGGCACATTATACTGAGCTTCTGCAAGTAACAATGTAAAACATATCCAAATAGTCTAAATAACAAATGCAAGCATGAAAAACACTGAGTTTATCCTTCTGTCACTGCTGACTTTAAACTCTTACGGAATATTTAGTTCCAATCTTGAACAGTGACACAGTTGCTTATCGTGATTCTCAGGTAGGTATCGTATACTTTTCTTTTGTTGCACAAATACATGTTCCTGTCACTAAACTTCAATATCCCTGGACTTAGAAGGAGAAATGCTACCATTAGGGTGTGGAAGTGAGAATTCCAGGTGATTAGTATCAACCATTTAATAGTATCATTGAATGTCAGTGAACTGCATGCAGTACAAAGTAAATACTTATCATTAACTGCCGTATCGTAATTATAATTAATTAACTGTCATGATTACTAATCTGCACATAGATCTGGGGATTTTATCTTTTGAAAATAGATTTAAGTTCTCTCTGAAAAATAAAATTCTGTTCAATGAATAAGCACATGACAGAGACAGGGTCATTGAGCTGTCTCAAGCAGTCTCAACATGACTGTTTTCAAGGACAACCTTTGAGAAAAACTTTGAAATTTAAACTTCAGTTTTCACAAAAGAAGTTTTGATTGTGCTATGAATTGGTAACCAAATGATTATTTAAAAAAAGCCATAGAACTAGCACTACACAGTACCTAGAAAGTGTTAAGGGATGCTTATTTCAAATTCTGAAAGAAAGTCCCTGGGTATTTTTGGGAAGGAGGAGACGGAAAGTGTAAGGACAGGAAACCTGAGTGATGGTTCAGTGTCTGAACCTTGGGCTGCTGCACAGAACTTCCAGCTTTGGACTTATGAGGCTACGGCAGCTACAAATTGATGATTCCGAATTGTTTCAAGGGCTGGGGAAACCTGGGAATCTATCTAAATGCATAAATCTGAATATTTGCCAGTAAAGAAATTTGTATATCTCCAAGGATTTAAATGCAATCCTAGCTAAAAAATTAAGATGTATTTTGCATAATGCAGGGTACTGCAGAGAATTCTTTTGCAGGGATGTTCAAAAGTAATCTTTCAAATTGAAACTCACTGTAAAAATCCATTTGTTGTAATTGATTTCTAAAATGTGGTACCTATAGAAGGCAGTGTTTCTATAATGAACAATTAATCTTATATGAACATGTTTTTTAGCAACTAATAAAATGGAGGTTATTTGAATGTTTTGAATAAAAATGCACAAAAATTTTATATCACCAATAGACAAGAGAAATTAAAATAAAAGATTCCTGATTTCTGAGTTACTTGGGGTAGTTTTGTATCAATGTTTCTTTATGTTTTCATATTTTACTTTCACTTTTGTGATTGTCACCTCTCACTTTCTAGAGCTTAATGACTTTGAGCTCTAAGAAAGCAAATAAAAAGCAAATGAACATTCTTTTGGTGGCTGCATGAGGAAATATTATTATTTGTTTCATACAGGGCCAGGTCTTAGAAATACAAGAAGCTCAGATTTCAAGTAAAAAAAAAGAGTTCCTTAACTTTTTGACTATAAAGAAAAAGCTTTTAAAATGTTGGCAGAGAAAAACAAGGTTTCAAACTTCAAGAAGACAACAAAAGAACAAAATGTGTTCCTTCTCAGATAAACTTAATTAGATCTTCATTATGACGTAGTTAAACAATGTATCTCCCTTCATCCGTGGTTGATTATATCTTTATTATAATCTTCATCATCTGGGAAAGGAGGAGAGCCAACCAAAGATTACGGAACATTTAACTGAAAAAGGGTATATTTAGGTGAGCTATTAGGAAGTTCTTCACTGTGAGATACTGGAACAGGTTGCCCAGAGAAAGTGTGGATGTTCTGTTCCTGGAAGTGCTCAAGGCCAGGTTGGATAGGACTTTAAGCAACCTCGTCTAGTGGAAAGTCTCCCTGCTCTAGTTCTTGCTATATGAGATTATGTCAGAAACTGTACTTTTCTGTTTCACCGAATACTAATAACTTGTACTAACCTACGTGTCTATCAGGTAGACAAGATGAGTCAAGAGGCCTGCCTTAGCTCTTTGGCTGATTTTGTAGTCAGTGAGAAGAAACAAACATCTCCAAAGTGCAGACAATTTGATCCAAGATACTCACAGAACATGAGTTCAATTGCTCTCTGGAAGTCCGCCAGAGAGAATTCTGCCAGGTATGCCAACCTGCCCTTATCAGTGGTGAAGGGAGTGAAGAGAAACTCTATTCCCAAATGGGTCCAGTCCCATTTAAATATAAGTATTTACCTGTAGGTGTACCTAACACTTATAGATAGATGAAATCTGAACACATACAAAATTACCAGTTGAGACAGGATAGCTGTAATTTGGAATTGAGCTTGCTGAACCTGACCACTTCCTGATTTTGAGTCCTAGCCCCCTCTCTTTGGTTTATCTTTGTTTTATTTAGATGAAACTTCAATTGACTCTTAATTATTTGAATTTATTTGGTCTTAATGATTTAAAAGGATTATTTAATAGATATTCTGTGGGCACAGCATATTTTTCAGTTTTATGTCACATCAAAGGAAAATATAGGTATTTTCTTTCCTCAATACCTAAAGGGAAACAAAAGGGAATGACCTGCACTTAAACCTAATACATAGCGACAGACAGGATCAGATGTCCAACAGATTTCTCCTTTCCAGCACAGCCTTAAAGCAGACGAGCAAATGGTCTATATACGGCTCCAATTTAGTTAATGATGTGACTTTTCTACGTAAGTATTCCTCATGTACAAGTAGAAGAAACGTCTGTGAAATATATTAACTATTCTGTTCATTCTACCCATTAGCATCAGTACCTTAGCTGGAAGATCAAATTTCTGGTTGTGCTTAAAGAGGGATATTTTCCATTTGGGGACTGTCTACGGAAGAGTAACAGAGGCCGTCAGTAGAAATCACTGGAAAAATTGGAGTTGCTTAGTCAAGATAGAAAAAGACTGAGGTGAGATGTGATAAGGGTCTTCTAATGTGTAAAGGGGAGCTGAAAGAGAATGGGAATAAAATATTTTCCTTTTTTTTTTCCTGGGGACATTATAAGGAGTAATGGACTTGTAGTTCATCAAAAATGACTGTGGGAGGCATTTAAAATGAACGGCAGCTTTGAAGACTTGAGTAGGTTGTCTGGGAATGTATGGACTCTCCATCACTGAAGACATTTTAGAACAGGTTAGATGAGTATGTGTCTTGGGTGGGTTAGTTATAGCTGACTCTGCCTTGGGTGTGCAGACTCAGCTAGATGACCTTTCAAGCTCTGATCTATGGCTCTATAGAAACAATACTAACCTCCTTTGTAATACACTTTCACATCTACTGTTAAAATGCTAAAGGTTTTTTTCAGATCCAGAGGTGAGATGAATTAAAATGTAGTGAAAAAAAATTACTATTACTTTCTTTTTTACTTGAACATATTTTAAGCCATTAAATTTATTAGAAGAATTAACAGACAAATAGGTGAACATATATGGAGGGCACAACTGTATAATTAATTTCTCTAAAAATCAAGACGACATTGAATTACCTCTGGAGTTTGGGTGTCTCTGCTGCAAATATATAAATGAAACAGAGATTTCAGGGATAAAATTTCCCTTCACTGTTCTGAACTCTTCTTATAGTCATCTGTTGATAATATAAAGCTTCTTTTTGAGCTTCTTTCTTGGCTCATTAGTAACACCACCTCCATTAGCAGAAAATGTGAGGTTATGGAAATCCAGTCTTCAGTCTGACTGTGCTACAGGATCATTTTTCTTGTCATTCCTAAACTGAAAACTGCTTTAAGCATGTTTTTTTTAAGTATTCCAAGGTTTCCTTCTAAATGCCAGTTAACTCTTAATGTAACTGTGAATACCACTAAACCAAAAACTACGTATAAATCATAATTTTTAAATTCCCTATAACATTGACTGATGGTTGATTATTTGTGAGTTAATGAGTCTTATAAGTAAAAACTGAGACTTATGCAGAATAAAATTTATTTTCTATGTTTTCTTGAGGTTTGGCTGTGGGTTTTTGGTGGGGGGGAAGGATTAGTGTGCATTTTTTATTATTTTTATTTACAAGATACTAATTGAAGGGCCAGGTTGTGATAGCTCTGAATTGAATGGTAGTCTGTGGTTTTGACTTTTAGAAGACTATTTCTGCAGGAAAGAATCCTTTGGTGAAGTTAGATCAGATTTTGATCAATGCTTTTTGCATTATTTATGTTTACTTTTGTAACATTTTTGCCATGATAATGAAGTCTCAGTGGTATGCAACCTTTCAAAGGGATGCTAATATTAGCTCTTTGTTTCTTAACAAAGATTGCCTATTTGGTGCAAATTATGGAGACTGAGGTCTTACCTGTATTTAAGCAAGATTCACAGCTCAACTTGCACTAAATAAATCACCCTAGAGCACTCTGAAGGTAGAAAAATATAATTCATATCCTAACTGTTATTGTTGGAGGAAGAATAAAGTAAAATATATACTCTTGAGGATATCCACTATTTAATCTTAGTTGTGAATTTTCTTAGTTTAATGGACTGATTTTCTCAACAGAATATAAAATATAGCAGAAACAGAGAAAGATTTAAACCTTCTTCCATGTTCTCCAGATAGCCGATCCTCCAGGCTTTTTATTGACTTGCAGTAATATCAATGAAAAATTTATTCTGCGGGACTTAACACCATAGGCTGGATTAGCAAAAAGTTGTTGAAATGATAGCCACTGGTATTTCTGAGCATCTCAGACAGGCAGCCAGAAGAGATCAATGTGTCAGACATCAAAAGAGCTGAAAAGGAGGGTTTAGCCAGCTCAGTAATTTAGATGTAGCTGGGGTGAAGCCCCTAGTTATGCAGAGTCCCTCCTTCATAAGTGTCTTCCAGCAGTCGATGTCCACTGGGTCTTTCTCAAAAAATACTGTAAGAATATTTAGCTCTAATCAGAATACCGCCAATAAAATTGTTTTGATATCTGAGAGCACTTGAAAAAATATTTTTTCACCAGTATTTCTGTCTTTCAGTCACTACCTTATTAGCTGTTCTAAAGCAACGCAACACAAATATATCCTGTTCCACCTGCATGCTCCTATCTGAAGCTAAATATTTTTCTCTAAATATTTAAGTTAAAACTCTTAACGAGTTAGTGAGGGAAAGATGCCTGGATACACTGTATTTGTGGCAGTTACTCCCAGCCTTGGGGATTGGCCCGCAGTTTAAAAAGAAGGACATAGGCCAGATGGATTTAATCCACTGTGCTGCATAATTGGTCCTTGCATGAGCAGCTTGCTTGAAAAATGCAAATTTTTGCTTTGCTAGTGTAATAGGACTCTCATCATAAGCATAGTGGATTTCTATGCACATATACTTATTCACAGTGCCCAAGGCCTTTCTTACTAATAAGTATCAAATTTAGAGAGCATGGATATGCATATTTGGAAACAGAGGTTTACCTCCCTGAGGACATTTTACTGTCAAAATGCAAATGCTCACTGACTCTAAGTACTGTGCAGCTTAGTATCAGCTGAACATTGGCAGCGAGAATCCTTTTGGGCTTTTAGGGGTAACAGTTTTTTTAGATTTGGAAAGAAAACTCATTACATAAATCATTCAGGATCAGGGTCTAAATATTTTCTTTAGAAGAACAACTAAATTCACACAGTAATACCAAGCAAATAGGAATATTTATTAACTGACATTTGTAAATTTTTCATCTGTCTTAAATGTATTAAGGATGATGTTTATGGTTTTTTCATCTTAAGGCCTCTCTCTGTTTCACCCAATGCTGTTTATCATTGTTTGGTTTTAGTTTACTTTATCATTATAAAAATTCTACAGTGATTCGCCTCTCAGCTCCAGAGAATGGTTGCTTAAAATGAGCAATCAATTATCAAGTGGAGTTTTGCCTAGGAAGCTATTGACTAAAATGTTCACAGGTGTCTGTGAGATGTCTTTTCCATTTTCTGAAACTCTTATAAGTCAAATGCAGGTTAGGTACCAAGGATGAACCATTGAAATACAAGATTCTCTCCTCATCTAGGTGAATTCGGAAAGTAAAAAAAAAGCAATATCTCTGAAAATGCTTGGAAGGTAAGTAGGTTTTCCATATTACATGTTTCCTTTCTTCCTGAAAACATATCTTTTCAGTTTCACAGATTATTTGTTTCTTTCACTGTGACAAATAAATAGATATTTCACAATCAACTATTGATGTAAGTTTTCTTTCCAAATCTCTAATGGAGTTTTTATCTCCTGTACAGCTTTCCCATCAGAAGCATTAACATCATTGCCATGAAATATTCAGCTCTAATAAATGTAAGCCAGCTCTTAACATATAGTTTAATAACATGCAACTTTTAATTCAGTAGCAAGAGTACTTTCTCCAAGCACACAGATATTTTACAATCTCTGAGAAACATTCGTGGAACAATAAATGCATCACTGAAATAAATGGGATGAAAATCAAAAATATATGAAGAGTAAATCCAGAGCATTTCTTCTGTGTGTAGACTGTCATCTCAGTGAAACACAATAAAGAGCTGTTCTTAACATAAAATAAGTTATTGATAAATAAGAACATAATTTAGAATTTGGACAAAGGTACACACAAAGCCTGTGTGACCTTTACCTAATATTAGACCTGAGAAGGTAAAAATTATGATTCAGTTTTAGGAAAGATGAACCTCATCTCATTGACATTTGTAGAGCTATTTAATTTTTTGCAAATGACTGTACTTTCCTTATCATATTATGTCCATTTTACTATAGATAACCATCCTATCATATTATTTAAGCTCTTCCAGATGAGAAGAAAGCATGAAGATGGAATAACCTGCTCATATAATATTCATAATTAAAGGATGGGAGTTAGCTGTTGACTTTGTTAAAAACTGTAGGTGGATGTTTCTAAGTCCAGAAGATAGTGTGGACTAAATTTGATTGTCACAAATAGTAAACCGTGTCTGAGTGAGGCAGACGTTAATGAACATGATATGCCCATTATTGATATTTGCCTGTGGAGTTGCATGTTAGAAAATGCAAGATGTTATTTGGCAGAATAAACAACAGTATACCCCAAGAGAGGTAGGCTCTACTTGTATGGTACATAGGACACATTTGTGAGCATATCACCCAGATTCAGCAGAAATACAGATAATTAAATTAAGTGGATTAAAAAAATGCAGTGTAAGAAGCCAGAATAGTATCTGCAATCCTTAGGTCAGATTTCCTTCAGAGGAGATGACTCTGACCTCCATGTGTCTGTGGAACGGAGGGGCATTTTCCTCACACCCCCCCAAAAACCAGTTACTGTAGCTTAATTAATTTTGCCAACTACCTTTGAGGAAAGTGAGATATGTCCATTATTCCGAGCAGAAATTGGTAGATTTTCTTGAAAGTTTTGTTTCTTTAAACTGAAGATCCTGAGCACTTGTCCACCACCAAGGCGTGTTTTTGTAAAGAACTGGAATTTTCGGGTTTATCAGCCTTTTCTTCAACATCTTCAGTTTGCATCTCCACTTTGACTAAGCCGATGCGTGCATCAAAACCAAAGAATGTTTGTTGAATGCTAATAACACAGGTTTGAAACAGATTCTTTGGGTCTCATTTGGATTCACTGAGAGTCAGAAAGAGTAACATGTTTTTATAAAGCAGTGTTTGACTCTGGGAGTGATTACAGTGCAAGTATCACTGTTTAGCCTTTTAATTTTTTCAGCTTCACCACTTGCATCTGGTATGCGTGCACAGAAGAGAGTTATGTCAGTGCAGAGCTGGGGTCTATTTGTAGGAATCCTGTAACCCAGGAATATATCATGATCATCGCAGCTTTTCAATTCACTTTTCCCCATGGCTCTGTGAAATGGATTTCTGAACACAGGCAGTCTGGGATAGCTGAAATTGGGATCCAGAAAAAAGCAAAAGAGAGGGAATGATCTACAAGTAAAGCAGAAGTGAATTATTTTCCACTTTAACTGTTGTATATATATGCTTGATATCCAGTTATCTTTCATGATGATTTGTATGCAGTGAAAGAACCTCAGTGCAGATCAAAGAATAGAGTTACCTTTTACAAAGCCTTTTTACATCCTTATTTTAGATGAATGGTTTAAATTTAATTAGCAACAGGTTTCCTTTCCTCACTCTCTACATCTTACCATCTCAATGGTAAAATGGTAAAAAAAAAAAAAAGCAGTGTCAGTCTTTTAAGAGCCATCAGTAGAGCAAGTAGTACAATCAGGATCTGTTTTCCTCTGACAGCTCTGCACATTAATCACAATAGCATTTCTAAAAGTTATCCAGTTTCACAAGTAATTAAATAAGAAAAGTAGGCAGGATTAGTCCAGTAGATCTTAGGTATACTAACTGCCTAGTTTTATCAAAAAGATACCTTAGTTAGCATAGTATTTCACAATTACTATGGATGAGTTTCATGTCATCCACTGATAACTGCATGTAGTGTCTAGCATTGCAACCACAGATAAACTATGCCTCACGGGGAACCTGTAGTCAAAGGATTAGCATCTTTTTAACTACAAAGTCCTCTTCAACCAGGCTTATATCTCACCACTGGTTTTTTCAGTTTCTACACTGCGGAGAGAAGGAAATACTGATGAATTTCCTTTTAAAGTTTCTTTTTCTAATGAATAATTTTCCTACAAATGTAAAACAATATATGAAGTACAGAGCTGTCAAAATTCTTTAGAAAAAATTCTTATATTTCATATCATCATCCAATATTTTAGAAGAAATAGTGCAAATATTAGGTATTTTGCTTTCCAAGCCGATATGTAAGCATCTCTCGATTACTGGTCACTTGTGGGACAGGAGGTTGAAACCAGACCTTCCGTGAGTTACCATGTGTAACTAATAGCATAACTTCATGTTCATGTACCTGCAGGTAGCTTCATAAACAGAAATTACCTTCCAATTCCATTGAAAATGTATGAGCTAAAAGAGAGTCCATCTATTTATTCAAAGCTATCGTAGCTCTGCAAAGCTGTCATGAGTAGCAAGCAAAGTTATTCATATAGGTAAAAGGTTCCACTTCAAGTTAACTTTATTGACTGCTAAAGGGCAAGTGGAAAAGAAAACAATGGCAGACTAATTTCCCTCTGACAGATTATATTTTTCATGTGTGATAGTGACAAGATGGTAACTTTGACTCTGGAAGAAAACTGCCACTTCTTGCATCAGATCATGTAATGGGAAAATGGGGAATGAAGTCCTTATTTTTCTTTCCTCTTGTTGTAATAAGCATAAATGACTAAGATAGATCTGTGGAAAATATTTTTTAGTTAGAATATAATTAAAGGGTAAGCCCAAGTTTTTACCATAATTTTTTAAGTAGGAATACTCTCATGTGTTGAATGGTTTTTTCCTGTGTAAATTACCAGTGTACTGAATAGAAAGAGTGTTAAAGCATGATTTACAAATGGTAGATTCAAAGCACTGTAAACAAGATGATAAGGGTGACTGCCTTTAAAAGCTTGGAAACTGAAAATTGGTTAAGAAAAGATGGATAGATGCCTACAGAAAACCGAAACGGATATGGAAAAGCAGTACTTGTTAGCATACTGGGTAAGGGGCTAAGGAAATTCAGCATAGTGGGTAAGGGGCTAAACCATATTAGGAAATTTCCCACAAAAACCAAGCATTAGCAAGTGTCATTGAGACTGAAATGTTTGTCACTGGAACAGGTCATCTCTCCCATACTCCTCCCTTGTGGACTCCTAGTATGCTGGCAGCAGCACTGGGGCCTGGGACTATAAGTCCTTGAACCTCATCGTTTTTACAGGCAAGCCACTCCAAGAGTGGTGACACAAGCAATGCTGGGTCCTCAGCCCTGAATGAACTCACCTCAGGAGTCTTCCAAAGCCACAGACTCCTGAAGTACAAAAGATTAATTTTTTTGAGTAGCAGCATGCTGCAATTAGGCAACACTGTATTTCCAGGTTTTTTCTTAGAAGTTTTCCACTTTTGTTTTAGACTGAAGTTCAATGAAACTGGTGCTTGCATTCAGGAAATAGGAATCCTCACAAGAAAGAGACCTAGTTTTTCAGACAATTTTCTATCCAACTAAGAGTTGTCAAGACTTCTGGTAGACATCATATCAAATGCAGGCACTTGGTAGCTTTGAAGAAATTTTTAGAGAATGAATGTAAGAAGTATGGAAGACGGCAAGAAAAATGTATTTGAAAATCCAATAAGTAGTAAGAGAAACAGGTTTTATGACATCAGTTGGGAATCAATCTTGGTAAATTGAATCAGTTTTAAATGGTTTCAGGTACATTTTCTCATTTAGCATGAGAAATTAAAAGTAGATTTCCATGGAAATCACAAGTTGCATTTGGTAATAGAATAATCCTTCTGGTTTTAAATGCCTTTCGTCTTAATGGAAGCTTTCTTTTAAGGTGTCTTGATGTTAATCCTTCATTTAAATCTTAATAAGTCTGTCATACCTAAGAGAGGTCCTCTGTAATGTTTTCTGAAAATCCAAGCTATGATCTACGTATCAGAAAAGGTAAAACTAAAAATAGTGGGGAAAATTGTAACCTGTCTGATAACAGTTGTAACTTGAACTTCCACAGATGGAGCCATACTTGTGCGTGCACACCCAGGCACATGTCTGCACACATGTTTTGAGGTACAAGGCTCAGTAGAATTAAAAAGAAGTCTTCCATCTCTGTCATGTAAAGAAATAATCATCAGGGTATGTTACCTGAAGTACCAATTAAATGAGAACTTCTGCTAAGCAGTCTTCCTAACTTTTAAAATATAACATATGGTCAATGCGTACGTGTTAATGTAGAAGTAATATTTTGGCCTAGCTGAATGTGGTTCATATCTTTCACATTTTATTAACATCCATAATATGGCATAGATCCTTCTGTCTGATTTCTGTCATGCATACCAATGATTTGAGACATTTTTATGCATTGAATACAGTAATTGCTGTGGGGCAAAAACAGGCACAACATTTCAGATCAGTTTTGAATGTTCATTTGCTATTTCTTAGTCAAAGTCTATCTTTAATCCTTGCAGTATATAGAAGAAGGGAGAAAAAATTCTTTCAAATTTTTTCTTCTTAAAGCAATTTGTCTTAAGATAATCATAAAGACATTACTGTAGTTATAAGATTATATTTATGAATGTATGCCAATGTTTTTCTTTGTTGTATTTTACATCTTTCATTATAATTCACAAGCTACCTTTGGTGTACATTTCTTGGTCTAACTTGGCTCATTTCAATGCTGTTGCTGACTTCTCTCAGGAGGTGAAAAAGAATGTTACTATCTATGTGATTTGTTTCCTCATAGTCTCTCTTCTACCTGTCTTTTTCTTTCAGGTAATGGCAAATAACATGCTTGGGTTGGTATTCAAAACAAATTTTGGATTATACAATACTTTGAACAATTAGTAGTATTAAACAATGAAGAAGAGAACATAAGAACTCAAGATGAACCAAGGTATTATATGAGTGGTCACTGCACTGTACCTGTTTTAATTTGAATATATATGACTGTGGACAAGAAAAGGGATTACTTTTGTGTAAGTGGGAGGCAGAGAAGAGAAAAAAAAGAAGGCATGTTTATCACTTTGAAATAGAGGCAGGAAAGAGAAACTTTTAAAAGGGTAAGTTGTAAAACTTGAGAATGTGGGCATAAAAACCCAGCAGTGGATGTGAATTTTTTATGAAAATGTACTAGATTCTCTCCTCTCTTCCTTCAAAGGCAATGCTAATCCTAAAAGGTCAAAAGCATATGAATATGAAACACCAGTGTGAAAGAAAATCTTTAAAAGGCATAGGCCAGATCATGCCGTTTTCTCAGTAATACATGCACCTTCTCACTGGGTGAAACAAGTGTCACAGTGGGGGGCAGATCCCTGCTGCTCATGTTGAACAGTACAAAGAACGGGCCTAACTGTGAAGGGTGAAATAAGAAGCTTCTCAGAAAGAGAAGTGGTGTTGGGTGAGGTAAATAAAACGTGATGACACTTGTCTGGACAACCACTGGTGCTGAATTAATTGTGAATGCCAATCTTAGAATGCACTGTTGCATTATCCAAACAACATCTCACCATCCTTACCTTCTGAAGTCCTGCTTTTAGCATCGGTGTGCCACACACAGTAGCACTGGTTTTCAGCTGTGGTATTTTAGTAGCATGAAAGCAGTGATCTTTGTCCATTCTGACATCACATTCCCCTGGGGAAAGCTGAAGTTTGTCAGTAGTGTAAGAATGGTGTCTTTATAAAGGATCTTTTCATGTGTAGTCGGGTCGGTAAGATTTTTATCAGAAAAAGCATTCACAGAAAACTAATGCAACATTCCTAGAAGTACATTCCTAAATGAAAAACGGTTCTGAAACCATTTAAAATTGATTCTCTGACAATTGGTTTAAGAGGGATGGAGTTAGGCTGTTAGAGAGGAGGAAAACAAAAAATTCGTAAAGACTGTGAAGAAGGTCATATCACAAACACCACATCTCCAGCAACTATTTATAAGTTTGGATGACCACAGGTGGAAAAAGGATTTACACCTCTAATATGCTGAACCAGTGATCCAGACTCTGACTTTTGAGTAAAAGAAAGCATCATACCTTTATCTTCCCTCTGCTTTTGTCAGGTAAGGCTGGGGGAAATAATCATCTCACAGAGCAATATGTTCCCACTACAATATACCACCACCTTTCCAAGACGTGGCTTGATTTCTGCCTTCTTAAAGTACTTTCTTGTGCTACAAAAGTTTGTAACCTTTCTTTAAAATCCTAATTTCTTATTTAAGTCAACTGAAATTTATGTCCATTTATAGGAGTTAAGTATGTAAATATTTTTATGGAGTTGGTCTCGAATTTAAATGTGTAGGCGAACTTCCAATCCCGTTGGGTTTGTGCCTGAAAGTGCCTAGTGAGGGACAACTGGATTACTGATGAAGCAACACAAGCTTGACCATAAAAAACTCCAATACTAGTAACAACTATTGTGCATTTATTTGTCCTACTCTGGGTTCGGAAAGGGTTCTTCCTACTACCTTTGTATACATCTTCCTCTGTTACCTGCAGCTATTGCAGTTTTTGGTATGTCAGGGAACTCAATCTCCATACCAGGCCCACTGGCAGAGGAAAACAAGGAACTTCAAAAATAGCCTGTAGAATGTTTGTGCTTGGATATAAATAATTCAAATAATCACAGAACATTCTTCGTTAGGAAGAGCTGGTGACATACACTCCTTTCCAGGACTTCAAAAGGGGAAAAACTAAGAGACATTTTAAAATAGTGAAAGCTTTTTGATTTCTAACAGCCAGGCATAGTACACCTAATAAATAACCAGAGGTTCTGTGACAAGTAGTGTTTTGTCTTCAATTAAAATTGTCATTTAAATAAAAAAAATCCCCAAAAAATCCCTAGCAATAGAAACAACAACAACAAAAAAAGCCACAACCCAAACCAAACCGAAACAAAAAAATCTGCAACGTTCATTCACAAAAGAAATGTAAAACAGTGTTGGAAGAAAAATTTTCTGAAAACAGTGTTTATTTGCTGATGCTTTTTATTCAATTTGGAAAAATACGAGTATTTTTTCTGAGACTGAAATAAGATATTAACACAGGCATATATGCAGTGTCATTATGGATGAATAATAGGCAAGAATAGAATCTAGAGAATTATGTAAATTTCTTTGAGATATTTTAAGGATGGATGACCATTTCAAGATAAAAAAGAATCTCCACCTAGACAAAAGCACATCTGCTCAGAAACATTCTCTCTTGAGAATGCATCTCCTGTTAGCAATTTTAAAAGGTCTGAGCTGAATTTAACTTGAATTCAAATGACTTATAAAAATTTTCAAAAAGACCTTCCAAAATACATTTAGAATGTTTTTATTTTGCTTGCACTACTTTCAGTTCTAACTGGGAGTTATATAGAAGCATAAAGGTGCTTTGGGAATTATTCTCTCCCTATTATTTCCTGACATAGTTATAAGCACACACGTTTTCATTTACGCAGAAAAGCACATTATCTATTGATGATGAACCCACAGTCCTTGACCAGCCCATCTTTTGAAGTACTGCTATTGGAATTTTTTCATGTTTATCTGCTTTCATGCCACAGTGAGGACCATAAAGATGTTTTGGAGTGACTTGAATATTGCCACACTAGCGACCTTAACAGTATTTTCTGTAACTAGATCTGCAGCTCAATAACTTGTGATCAAGGGTGTGAAGCATCACAAAGGATATGTTTGGGCCACAGCATGAAAGAGCTGTTGTGTTCCTCTCTATATGCCTGAATAAAATACCTGGTCCAGACTGGATCTGGTATTGGACAAGGACTAATCTTAACTATACTGAAGGTATTCAAGGCTGTAAGCCAGGAACCCTTAGAATCAAAACAGAAAAACATTTATCTCAAACTAAAGAGCTAATTCTGCAGATTAAAATTCAAAGAAGTGCTTTCTCCTTTGTGAAACTATGTGAAGGCAATTCTATTCTCATATATAATTATGATGGTTTGACCTTGGTTGGAGAACTGGCGCCCATCAAGGCATTCTATCACTCCCCTCCTCCGCAGGACAGGAAGCGGACAAAATAAGTTGAAAAAATTTCATGGCTCAAGATAAAGGCAGTTTAGTAAAACAAAACCAAAGGCTGCATATGGAGGCGAAGGAAAACAAAGTTTTTATTCTCTACTTCACACCAGCACGTGATATACAGCCACTTCCCAGGAAGCAGGGTTTCAGTACATGTAGTAGTTGCTCTGAAAAGCAAATGCCATGCCCCAACCCACCCCCCTTGTCCGTCCGTCCCCCCCCCGGCACACATTTTCTCTTTATTTTTTATAGCTGAGTAGGCATCATAGAGTGTGGAATATTCCTTTGGTCAGTTTGGGTCAATTTTCCCGGCCGTGCTGCCTCCCAAGATCTTGCCCATCTCCAGTATACTCGTGAGGGGGGAACATTAGAGAGACAGTGCTGCTGCTGTCAGTGCTCCTCAGCCAAAGCACTGGTTGTTATCAACACCTTTTAGCCACCGATGGACAGCACAGCACTGTCAGGGCTGCCATGGGGAAAAGTAACTCTATTCACAGCAAGACTCAACACACTATTTTGGTATCAAAAAGAGGAGAAATATTAGGAGAAGTGATCTCACCTCACTAAAAAAAAAAGATTTAGGAATTTTGCAGCTATTCACATTACATGAAACACTACCTTATTTTTGGCTACCTTTTAAATTTGCTGATTATCAAGCTGATTATTTCTTCTGACTTTAGCCCTGGCTGCTTGGTGAAGTAAGCAATATGTATGCTTTGCTAAATGTACTAAGTCAAGGAAGACTCAGTATAAAAAATCCACTTACTTCAGCATATGTACAAAAAAAACCCTTTCAAAAATAAAACCTTATATAATTATGTTAAAATATTTTATTCAGACAACAGAAATATTTAATTTCTTGATCTTTCTGTAGCTTCTAAAAACTTAATATGTGCAAGGACATAAAATTGGTAATAAACAAGAGGCATTTATTAGAGTGTGATGGGACTTCAAAGTGCTCTTGATAGCATGGTATTCTTCTCTTAAATAAAATTCCAACAAAGAGAAAACCTTTAAAATGTTCAGAATATGGTATTTTTCAGTCATCTGTTCTAAAAAATCCTATTTCACTATGATCTAGAAAAAGTCGTCACATAGTAAAAAGTTCATTATTTTTATTTTATTTTTCCCAACTATTTATTCTCCTGTGAGAAACGAACTAGTTATGCTGGAAGAAGACAGATGTGGCATTACCGCATAAAAAGATATTACTTCTCCCAATTATTTCTGTCAAGTAGCAATACATGTAAAATATGCTTTATTTTCCTGCAGTTAATCATTTCCAGATGCTTTTATTTACTAGGAGTCATATTCAGAACTGTTAGTTTTGAAATCTAGACAGTTTCCCAGTCCTTAGTCCCAGTAGGGTATAAATCATAAAGCAAAAATATAAATAATACATAATAATATTAGAAGTTAGTTTCTCTCCCCCAGCCAAATATCAGAATGTTTCTTTGTTCTATTAAGATGTTCAAGTTCTTTTATTGTAACTTTAAAAAGGTGGTCCCAGGAGTAATTTTTAACTCCCTTATGTCAAGTGGATCTTAGCTATATTATGACAACATATTGTGCAGGAAACACAGGTGTGCACCAGTATAGGTTTCTTTGGCAGTTGCAAGTGAGCACTGCCACTTAAAACGACTTTCTACACACTCGCTGATAAATAGTGCAGCCTCTAGAGCCCTAAAAAAGTATTGTATTTTGTAGGCTGTTAAAAAGGGAATATTCTTGGGAAGTGAGAGGGTTGAATCTTTACACAGAAAAGAGGGAAATGAACCCATACTTTCACTTTCAGGGTACTCTATCCACTGGAGAATTGTGAAAAAGGTATATGGTGGCATTACTAAAATCATATATACCAACCAACACATTTATGACAAGTCCTTTTACCCTTTAAATGCATAAAGATAAAACTAGGGTAGAAAGTGGACCTGAGCCCACAAAAGCATAGTATTCCTCTTTGATGTGGATTGTGTTGGTGAGGCTTGCTATATCCTGAAAAAAAACATAAGCGAGGGACAGCAGAGTGACTGCTGGTTTTGTCTTTTCCACCAGCAAAGATAAATACCCAGCCTGAAATGCAGCAGCTTGCGATAAGCCACTGCCTGCTCAGTCTCTGTGGCACCACTGGAGCTGTCAGACTTATTCAAATTTCTCCATACTAACCCTTGTTTTAGCTTCAGTAGCACTACTGTTTACAAACCACTATATATGAGGCAGATGCAGTTTCAGGTTTTTAAATTACAACAAGCTTAATCCTATTATGCACTGAGGACATACGAAATGGGGTGCTGAGGGCTATTTTATCCCCTGCCTGTCATGACAGCAGAGGAGCAATTCAGCACCTGCAGAAGCAAAATCATATATAGCTCTATGACTGTTAGTTTGACCTAGAAAATAGCAGACCATACATTTATTTAATATTCAGTTCTACTAAGGAGGATCTCAGTGCATGGTTACTGATATTCACCCATTCAGCTGCATAAGTACATGCTCGAGAAAGGAAACTTACTAGCTTCAGTAATAACACACAAACTCAATTCATGGTCAGAGCTGAGCTGATGCTCTAATGCTACTCCCTACCAGCTGAAATAATTCTGGGACTTCATCTTAAACTGGCACTTGTCAGCAAGAGGAGATCAATTTGCCTGTTTCTATGATGTCTAATTAAAGCACCCTGTGTGCTCAAAACTTGTCACGGGTTGTTAAACAATTGAAGGAGTTGTTGGCATTAACTCTATTTTACTGGAAAATCTTGCTTCAGTTGAAACATAGTAAAATGTTTTTCACAAAAAAAAAAAATCCTATCAAATCTAAATCTGAAAATCCTATTAACTTCTGTATCGTTATGTTCTCACATGTTAATATGACTCTTTACTGTCTGCAAAACGTATTATAGATTTCCTAATTCACCTGTTAATAAAATTCTTTACTGTCTGCAAAATACATTATAGGTTTCCTAATACAGTTAATTTATTTCATTTCCTACAACCGATATATCTGATCTGAACGTGATCTTATTCCCCTGACAAGTTTTTAGCATAGATTTTCAGATTCCTAAAAATTTCAGTTTCCTGTACTAGGAGCAACATAGCACTTGTGATTTCCCATGTGATAGTAACGGATCTACTCCAAACATATGGGTTTTGAAATTTGTCCTAGTTGCGTGAACCCAAGAGATTCCAATAGTCAGAACGGGTAGTCTGAGCTAGATAAATCTTTGGTAATTTGTCTTAACCTAAGGGCAAGGCCAAAATTCAAAAGCATCATCAAAGAAGTCTAAAAATGCCAACCACAAACCTCCATACCAAAATGTTTCATCATAAGAAGTAACACAGTTTTTGGATTCTCAATCCCATACTGAAATTACCAGGTCATCACAATGGTTTGGTCTGCCTATAACATTAATATATATTGAATTCTGCAAAAGACATCCCTTTGTTTGGCCAAATATTTTTTAAAGCTACTTAGAATATAGAAAGTAATGAAAATAAATGCACCACAGACATGTTGTGCTGACAATTAACAGGTTCCTGTCCCACAGACCCATACCATTCAATATAATACACAGCTCAGAATCACAGAAAGCAAAAATTGTCATTGCAAAACCTCTCTCCATGATTTTTGTGTGGTCTTGAGAATCCAGAGAGATCGCAGCCAACTGGAAGCTGGCAAACACTGTCCTGATTTTCAAGAAGGGCAAGGACCCTAGGAATTACAGGCCTGTTATTCTCATTTCAGTCCCTGGTAAAGAATATTGAGAACATTATTATGGGAGGCATGGAATAACACCTGAAAGACAATGCAGTCATTGGTCGCAGCCAGCAGGACTTCGTGAGAGAAAAGTCCTGCTTATCAATCAATCCTTTTATGACAAGGTAACCCACCTAGGTGATCAAGGGAAGCCTTGGATTTCAGTAAAAATTTGATACTGTCTCTCACAAGAGCCTCCTGGACAAAACGTCCTGCACACAGATGGATAAACACTTAACACCATGGGTGAGCAACTGGATCATGTGTCAGGCACAAAGGGCTATAGTGAGTGGGGTGACATCAGACTGGTGACCTGTGACTAGTGGGGCTCTGCAGGGCTCTTCAATATTTTCATAGGTGACTTGGATGCAGGACTGGAAGGGATACTAAGCAGGTTCACAGACAATACAAAACTGAGAGGAGCTGTTGACTGCCTTGAAGGCATAGAAGCCCTTCAGACAGACCTCGACAAATTATTTGGACTGTTCAGCCTGGAGAACTGAGGGGACATCTCGTTGTGGTCTTCAACATCCTTGCTAGGGGAAGAGGAGAGGCAGATGCTGATCTCTGCTCTGTGGTGACCAGCGACAGGTCCCGAGGGAACGGCCTGAAGGGAGGTTTAGGTTGGGTATTGGAAAAATACCCAGGGGATGGCTGGATACTGGAATAGGCTCCCCAGAGAAGTGGTCACAGCACCAAGGTTGACAGAGTTCAAGAAATGTTTGGACAATGCTCTCAGGCACATGGTGTGATTCTTTGGGATGGTGCTGTGGGTCCTTTCAAGGGACTTACCAAGGATCCTTGTGGGTCCCTTCCAAATCAGTGTATTCTGGGATTCTTTTTTCCTTTTACCTGAAACATAGCTCTTCTGCTTTTACCTGAATTCTGAAAATGCTTGAAGAGAACACAGTATATCCCAAACAGCATCTGAGACACCTAAATGTGGTTTTCAGCATGGGTAAGAGATAAAATCATAAATATTGTGAATTGTCTTTCAATCAATTTTTAGACTGTTACCAATACAGCTTCTATGTTATGCCCCCTTATCTTGACTGGAAAATAAAATAATAATAATGAATGCAAACAAAGTCTGCTTGAACAATCTTCAATAAAAGAATAAATTTCCTTTCATAGGTTTTATTGGAAAAAATGATGTATAACTAAGCATTAAGCTCCACAGTTATTTTTCAAATGTCTCATCTTCCAAATGGTGTAACTCATTCACCTAATTCCATTATAGAACTCATTTTGATGCCACTGTATGAACCATGAAACAGCATTTCCAAGCAATCTTCATAGGAACTTTGGCACTGACAATTTTTTTTTTCCTTTTTATTCAAGATAACAGGTTGAAGTAAGTACTTGGTTTGGCAGCAGACAGTAGGTAAAAAAATAAAACAAATAAAGGAAACAATAAAAAGTAAAGTAAACAAATAAAATCCATGAACAAGTGAGCATCTTGGAAGAGAGGTTTTTGCTGGACCTTTATTACAATTAAATATACAGATGATTTCATTCATAAGATTCCAACTTAATAAGTTAGAACAACTTTTATGACTATCTTACGTAGTGGCAAATCTGAAGTGAAAATTAAAAAAAAAAATTTAAAGTAAAAGCAATGCTACTTTCTATTGCCATATAATTAATTATACGAAATATAGCTGAAAATATGTTTATTAATTATGAAATATTTGTAGAAATGTTTTCGTAGGAAACAGTATTAAGTAATAGGTTCTCCTGACTAATTCTGTACTTGATTACTATTGCTTAGTTTTTATTGAAATAAATGCTTCTTGACGGCACATTGTAGGGCCTTTGGCAATGCCTAAAATCAGAATAGGACATACCAGGACAAGGAACGCCAGAGAAATTTAGGCCACTTGGACTTAATCCTACAGAACATTTTAAAAAGGACATCTTTTTATTGTGTTTAATTTGCTGACATGAATTCTACTCAGTTACTTCTGTGATTTAATTAACCTGTTATTGTGTAATTTTCCAAATTGGCACAAGTGAAAAATAAATAAAATAGAATAAATATGTGCACTCTCTCAGTAAATTGATATATGTAAACTAGTCACCTTGCTACAGATAGCATTACACAGTTGAATAATCAATATTTCTGTTTTGGTGGCATGCATATTCTTTTACTTCTATTTTTTACTATATGAGGAAATGAATACCTTATTCTAAAATTTAGCTTTACGTATAATTTTTATGCTGATTTACAGGAGCAACACCACACAGTTTATAAGCTACAAGTGTAAAAGTGTTATAGTACTTCAGAAAGGTTTAAAAGTCTAAGTCTTAATTGAAGAGTTTAATAAAGGAGAAATTACAAATTCCTGTTTACAGTATTTTAAGACTTATAAATCCTGTTCCTGGGCAAGTCAGGTGATTCCTACATGAAGGGATAGCTAATTATAATCTAAACATTTTGGCTATGGCAGCATGTCTAAGAGCCCTGGAAGTGGCAGGTATGTCTTTACTACACTCCCAAATTAGAGAAAGACCAGCCACATAAAACCAAATAATTCTGACTTGAAGAGGGATTTGAAAGATTCACCATTTGTGCACCATGGTGACTTCTCCATAGTTGTGGTGTCCCCTGAGGATGTTCCTGGAGCTGCCACCTTCATCGCCTGCCAAGTCTGGTTCTGTTTTATCAGCTTGACACATTGCATGATGACAGTCTTGAGCCTTGGGTGTTTGAATTCCATCTTTCAACATATTGCTTCAGGCCTGTTGTTTCTAACTTCCCGTCAGGTGCTGTCATTTCCCAGTAGTCAGCTGTGGAGAAGTACCCTTTGTGCTTACTTAGCACACTGCAGTTCCTGCTTGCATTAAATATATCTCCACCAGCTACAAGAACAATAATCTGCCCTCCTGGAAGAGTTTTTATAAAGGTGAACTGTATAAATAAAAGCCCACTCTGGAACAAAGCCAAGAGATTACATAAGGTATTTCTCCCCAAGAAATCTTACCAATTAGTTTATATGTGTGAGTTCTTACCACAATATCTGGTTCACACCCTAACTAGTTTTCTGTCACCAAAGATGGATATTACAGTACAGTACTGTGCAATGCAACTTACTTAATTCCCTCATGAGAAAGTGAATGACTTCAAGTTAAAAAATTGAGTGCATAAGCATTGAAAATCAAAAAATATTGCATCACTATTTGTTCTGAAATAATTTCTTTTTGATGTGCTCATGGAATTTTAGTAATTCATAATTTACTGGTATATGCAGACAAGAAGTGTTTGTAAATATTGTAAATTCTGAGTAATGTGATTTCACTCCTATGAGATCTTCCATTTTTATAGAGTAATAACTTTGTTTTACAGCTAAGCACTAGTTTTGAAAACCTATTAGCTGCCATCTCCCTTTGTATAAGTTTCCAAAATTATAATTTCAGCTTGATAGAGAGACGATACAGCGGCTAGTATTTTTACACTTGTCTAATTATCATTTATGTCTTCCTCTTCAGTCATGTGCTAAGGGAACATATGTATATAAAAGTACAGATGGATTAAAGAAGTGAGCAGAGATCTGCCTGTAGTGGCTACTAAATCTAATGTCTAGAGACTTACCAAGAGATAAAATTCAATGCCTGTCCTGCTCTGGAAGGGAAATATTTGGTGAGGTGATCCCTTCTTAGGCCACAACACAAGTTAGACAGATGCTCTTCATTCCTTATTCTGCTCAATCAAGAAAATATGGATCATCTTCCATGTATCTGCCACCAGCCATAGCGGGAAGCTCCCAGCAAACTTTCTGGGGGTTTCATCTCACCTCCTACTTCATTTTTTGCTTATCGGTTCTTCAATATTCCCTCTAACGGTATAAAACCCCAGGAAAGTTTAAAAATATCTTTTTTACACACCTGTTTAAACGAGTTGGTTCATCTACCTTGGACATTTTAAAGGATTACTGAGATGGTGCATAAATAGCAATGACTAATCTGAGAAATCCTGCACTGATGGGAGTGACCCAAGACCAAGCAGAAGGAGAAAACCGGTGTTTGTTCTCCTGTGGACTTCATTTTGAAGCAGGTCAGCTGTGCCCACACTCACAGTGCTCTGACCTGCATGTCCTCTGAGTTTTCCATGAGACTTCTGTGGCCCTAAAACATAATTATCAGTCGTTTAGAATACTAAAGTTCAAAATTTCTGAAATGATGGGAGGATTGTGTCGCTGCCCACAGGAGTGCTGTTATAGTCATGGTATCACAGCAGGCCTCAGTTATGGCATTATGGGGAGTGAAAGTTCTCAGAGGTCCTTGTGAACAATCCTAGAGGATGCAGAATGGCTAAGTAACTCTGCCTTTCTCTGCTTAACATCATGCACAGTCTGTGGTTCCAGAAGCATGCTATGCCACAGGTTGCATCTGGGCTTTGTCTCAAAGGGAAGCACACAATTAATTGCCAAAGAGAATTAAATGATATACGAATCTGCAGGATGGACTTCCAGGGACCAATCACGATTTGTGAGCAAAACAAAAGGCTAAATTATTTGGCAAAATGCACTATCTATTATCTGATTCTCATTAAAAAATAAATTGCTAATAATTTTTGAAAAGTCTAACTGTATTTTTTGTTTGCGGAAGGCTATTTTTTGCTGCCATCCAGAAATTTTGTTGAAATCACAATTGGAGTGTTGATCCAGCTTTGAGGATTCAGCTTAAGGTGCCTGTTGTACTGAATGCAAACCCCATAATTCCTGCCTGGCAACACTTTGCTTCCAGATGCACATTTTCCTTCTGCACTTAAATGAGTAAAGAAACCTTGCTCATCTGCCTTTTATTCGTGCTTTATATGTACCCATGTATGTATTATGAAGAAAGAATACCAGTGGAGCAATGAGAATTAGTTGCACAATACTTTTTGTCTGTAGGTTGCCGAGACCTCAATAAACAATGATAGGCAGCAAGACTGATTTAAATCAACATGCTCTCTACTGGGTTTTCTTTGGGTATTGGAAATGAAATATGCAGAATCAGTTTGACTGTTTCTTCTGTCTCTTGATGTCCTTCTAACTACAAGTCTTTTTTATTAAAGAAAACCAAACCAAACCAAACAAACAAAAAACCCCTGCAAAAACGAACCAAACAACAAGAAAAACAATAAACAAACAAAAACCAAACAAAAACTCCCCCCCAAAACCAAACAGAACAACAGCAGCACTATAAATAACATGTCTTCTAGTTCTGAAGGACATTTCTCAAACAAATGAGGGTGGAATGCACTTTACATACGTCAGAAAAGAGAACATCTAGCCTCTAATTGAGGTATTAACTTCTCATTTAGGGATAAGCAAGGTAATTCCTAAATCAGACGTCTACCATTTACCATTTTAGCTGTCAGGGTTCAGATACTTCTGCCTTCAAAGCTTGCTTGTTTTGTGTCTGAATATCTACAGCTGAATGGCAAACAGTAAATGGAAGCATAACTCTATTTAGAATATGAATTGTAATGTTCTGAGATCTAAAATAGAGGGTACTAAAATAAATAGGTCAAAAAAGAGACTGCAAAGTTGCAATATTTATAATTTTAATTATAAATAACTTTAATAATATGCATTTAAATTAATATTTATAATAAATACACGTTTATATTTTATATAACAAAAATAATGATATAAAAATATTTTTTAATCTATAATTTTATAACATTTGAAGAGGTATTTATAATTGTAATATATATACTGTAATAGTGGAGACCTAGAAAAAGCTGACATAGTTGCATAACAGTTAAGTGAGCACTCTGTATCCGAAATATATAGTCAGATAGGCCAAAAGTATTTTAAAAATGCTATTAAGAATTTCACCTTTTAAGGAAAAAAAGTATTTCATAGCTACAGAACATATAAAGATTATTATTCTTTTATGAGTCATATTTTCCTCAATACAATGAACAAATTTTCAAAAATGCATCTTTTTATTCTTCATTGACAGTGTAAGGAACACTTTCCATTACAGAATAGAGTTCTTCACTGGCAGGATGACATAGAATGCCATGGTTTTACATTTCTCACAATTGCTCACAATTTCAGAATGCCTGGCTCACTTCCTCATGCTATAGAAGGTTTTTAAGCCTAATCAGGAGCGAAGAATAAAACCATCCTTTCCAATCCTCAGTCAAAGCTGTTCTCCAGTCATTCTGATATTCTGGGTTAGAAATTAGTCCCTAGTACTCTTAAATAAATTGCCACTGGCTGGTTTTGTGTTTGGTTTTGGTTTTTTATTTCTCTTACACAGAACAATCAAAGGCAACAGAGATTCCAGGGGATCACAACCCTCATCATCAGAATCGTTACACTAAAGTTATTCTTACATGGGTCAGCTTCATGTACCCTCATATTAACTTCCTAAAACATTAAAGGAAGTACATTGATGGCTGAAAAGACTGGGAATATAATTTTCCTCTTTTATGCAACCTTGTGTGCTGCCCTCCTCTTTCTCAGTTCCCACACTCAGAAGAGAGAAAAAGCTGAATGTAATAATATACAACAGCAGAACTTGCATAAGGTAGTTGGCTTGACTTCATATATAAGACAGGAACCATTTGTGAAGCCTTCTTAACAACCTTCTAAAGTGAAGAATTTTTATTTTTTTTAAGCTAGAATGGCCTGTAATCATGCAGCAAGCAGTTCCATAAGAAAAAAAAACAAAAAAAAGACCACCACAAAACCAAGGAAACAAAGAATCTCTTCATCTTTTGTTCTATTTATGAACCAAGTCAATGCACATGGTGGTAGGAGATTTACACAGATACACTAGAGAGAATAAAACACCCAGAGTGGCTGAATTTGTTAGAGAAAATTGTTGCCATTTCTAGCAGCAAAACAAAAGCTCTACTATACACAAAATAAAACCTCAAACATAAAAAAATAAAGCAATAATGTAAAGCCATTTTTATTGTCTTGGAAAAGCCTGCTAAATGTTGAATGAAAGGAGAAAAAGTAGTAGTATTTTGTGAGTAAAAATACAACTTGTTTCTATAATAAAACTCTAATATAAGGATGCCTACATTATTTAGCATTTTTTTATTAGTAATACTTACACTAATATGCATATTTTGATTTACAAAAATCTATAAGAAAGACATCTGGTAGTTTTTCTCAGTAGACATTGCCCAATAGACTGTATTTTCAGTCATCTTGCTAACAGTTTATGCTTTACCATTTTGTCCCAGGGCTTAGTAATCCTCTTGAGCTGGAGGTCATGCTGCTCTTGTGGAAGAATGTGAAAATGAAGCAGTGGGAGCATTGCTTGAGCAATTTTGCTGTGTGAGGAATCTCATCAATGTATAAAACTGGTGGAGCAATGCCACTGTCTCTTAGCTGCTTTCTTCACCAGCTATGGCTCGTGGCAGGAGCACTGCCAACCAGGAGAAGAGAAGAATGCAAGCTGCAGACTGAGGAAGGAGAATGAGAAGATGACGTAGCAACACATATCTCTACTGAAATTGGGGAATGAACTTGTATCCCTTGGATACAAATTTGGATTTTCAGCCAAGAAGAGTTTGCTAACCTTTCAATTTTTTAACCGCAGGGAGTGGGAGTTTGGGGTGGGTTTTTTTGTGTTGGTTGGTAGGGGTTATTTTTGGTTGGTTTGTAGGGGTTTTTTCACTATTTTGACATATTTTCTTTCACCTCAGATCCCCACTACCAGCTACAGCACTACAAGCAATAATTGATTAGTTAAATGGAAGGAGCAAAAAAGAAGTGGCAAGAAGACTGCTGCTTGAATAACATTTTGCAAACAGAGAAATCATAATTCTGGTTCACAGTGGAGTTTACAGAATAAAGTGGAAAAGACCACTTTGTACTTCAAAGAATGGAGTTCTTTCTAGTAGTTTTTCTGATAAATGGTGTATTTCTGTTAGATTAAATAAACAAATTTTTTGAAAAACAGAGGGAAAACAGTTCATAGGCTTGTCTAGAAGATCCAGAACACCTCCTATATGAAAAAGAACACACCTCGAAATCCTCAGATTCCTCTACCTACCCCCAAATGTTAAGGGTAAAATCAAAAGCCAAATACTATCTCAAATATTTGTTTAGAGAGTAGTGTAACCACTAACCCATGTTCTAGGCTATAGAGGGATTGACTGAGGTTCTGTCTTGGTGTATGGACAAAGAGGGAGGTAGATGTTTGGGTTTGATTCTAATGAGCGTTCAATTGCTTTCTTTTATCTTATATAAATTACTGTACTTTTGTTTCCTATTCCAAGTTTTGGCAACAAAAAAAACCAAAACCCCAGAGATTAATTCTTATCTTCCCTTGTCTTGTGTTACGTGTGGTTGCAAGCTGAAATCAAAGCTCTCCATGCCTTTGAAACACCTTTAGTGAGGCAAGTGGGATATTCTGGCAGTTTGAACTCCCTCCAGTTTATGGCTTCATAGAATCTCGTGGGTAATATTTTTCTTCTCAGCCCTATTTCCCAAAAGCTAGTGAAATAGGAACCTTGGGGGGGATAAGAATTTTGCAATCGTAATAGCAAAAGTGAAAAAAAATCCTCCTAGAAGACAATGGGGCAGTAAAGAACAAGCCTGCATCCTGAGGCTCCCAGGCAAGCTTTTGAGCCTTGTATTGTGACTTTTGCCCTTTTTATTGTCACTGAATTGCATGACCACAGGGGTAAAATCACTCTTATTAAGGAGTTTTTGCCACTGTCATTAAAACTAGTGATAAGATTTGACAGAACATTTCAACAAACTGAGGGCAAGGCTGACATCTGTTAAAAAAGACTTGTCAAACTTACTTGGAAAAGGACCAGAACCTTGGTGCTCTTGTCAAACTTCTTTTCCCTGTCTCCCAGGGGAAAAAAACCCCAAACAACCCTCCTATGCCCGCACCCGCCAAAAAACCAAACCCACAACCAAGTCCATAAAATTGTTAATTATCATAAATACAAAATATTTGCAGTTTCTCATATCTGAAATCCTATTCCATAATTATGTGACCTAGTGTTACATGTATGAAGCGGCTTCTTGTTTGTTATGGTTGTGAAAACCTAATATACCTTCTCAGAACTCAAGAATTAAATTCATAAAGCAGGTCAGGAAAAATCAAAAGATGCATTTAAAAATCTCCCTGGTATTAAAGAATGATGGGAAAGCCTCCATTGGAATTATGCTAGTATTACAAAGTGGAGTGCTAACAGTTTGGTTAAGTCTGGCTTACAATATCAGCCTTCTCCAGAAATCACAATAGTTTAAGATCCATTTTGCCAATACTCACATGGGTAGAATTTTTGCCATCTGCAGGAAGAAGAAAGTTGAATGTTAACATGATCTAGATCCCTCAGCAATGCCCATGTGCAAGATTTTGATATGAGAAAATATCTTCCTCCAGAAAAAATAGGTCCTTAATTTTTAATATATATTTAAATCCCATAAATCAAGGATTACCTTCATGCAGTATTTATGGGTAAAAACACTCAACTGATAAATACGCCATAACCTGAAGTTATAAAGTCAAAATCAGATTTCTGGAAGACCTGTTTTTAGTTAAAGACAACTTACAGGACTTATTAAAGGAAAAAGTGCATTAAATTTTCCAGTTCTGTCATGCAAAGTGCCAGGCTAGGTTGTCTAACTGTTGCTTCCAGGGTAAAATCTATCAATTTGTTAATGTTATTGTGATTTTTGACTAATTTACACATGTGCATAAGTGGTTTTCTGTACCAGATTCCAAGTTTTAAAATTATTTTTGTTGCAAGTGGAAGATTCCAGAGGGAAAGGAACATTACTTTGTGAATTAAAAAAAACAAAACAAAACAAAACAAACAAAAAAACAAACCAAACAAACAAAAAATCCACCTAAAAAATCCTTACCAAAAATACATTTGGTTTATATTGCAGGTAGTAAGCTTTTTTAGAATTTATTCTAATGACTTTTAATTATGGATTCAGCAGTGAAATGGAAATATTTTTACTCAGATTACTTAAAAATAAGCCTACAAACCTAGAAATTCTGCAGAGCAGTTAATTATATAATTGGAAATATGTCAGCAACTATACAATGAATAAGGGAAAGGACCTGAAAGTGAAAATATGTTTCTTTTATTTGAATTTTATGGCTTTAACAAAAAGTAATCAGTCATTTTCTCTTGTGAATAGGTGCTGGGCTTCCTCCCCTGTAATTTATACCAAATTGTCCTCTGACATTTCATTTTGCTGTTTTAAATTGTTGCAACCTTGAATAAAACATTTTTATGCTTTGTGTATTGTAAATTAATTGCTTCTGTCAGATTAATAGCTCTTCTTGGGAATACAGGAAATTATGGTACACTTGACAGTGGTTTTTCAGTGCTCCCATGAAAACTGAATGAAACTCATGCAAAAGTAAAACCAAAACAATAAAAGCCCTACTCCTCCCTGAACAAATAAAATAATAAGCAGAGCTTATTTCATCTCAGAAAGCGCCTGCAAGCATTGTCATGTCAGATATCGGAGAGCAGAGTACATTCACCCTTCAAGGAAAGGCATTTTAAAATTCATTTCAGTCATTGCTCGTAATTGAGTTTAACAGCTGAAAATCCTTCAGTTGACCTCCTGTCTATCTTTGTTTCTTCTTCTAATACAGTTAGTTAGAGAGCAAAATGTCTACCCAAACAATATGGAATGACAACAACAGCAAATATATACATACACATAAACATATATACATGTATTTGTTGTATATGCACAACAATTTGTATGTTTTGTTTTCATATACTTATATACGTACAATATGTTTATATTGTTAAATATAAGCAACATATTTGTATTTATATTTATATATATTTATATATACCAGCTATACCCCTACATGAAGAATGAAAAAACTGTCAAAGCCATCTGGTTTTAGAATGTTAGAACTGATGCAGGCAAATAATTGCAATTGCTTAAATTGTTTGGGTTTTTTCCATACACAAAAAAAAAATTCAGAGCCACATGATACAAAAAGATCACATACAGAAACTAATTAAAATCTTGTCAAAGTGAGCCTGTCATCTGAAGTGAGCAAGAAAATGGAACACCTCTGCTATAAAATTTGGCACAAGAAGTTGTTTTTATTTGAAAATACCTTGAAAGAATTTAAAAGCTGAAATACGCTCTTGAAAACACTATTTTAAAGCTGGTATTCTTCTTTCTCCCTACTATTCCTTCAATACCATGACATTTCTAGCTATAAAATCCTACAGCCTGATTGGAATAGTATCCTAGCATCACAGCTTTATCTGGTTGTGACAAAAACTTGTATTACTTTGTTCTACAGAAGAAAGATATGCAAGGAAGTAGAGCATGGACAACACAAACCAGATGAAAATGCCAGTGGGGATTCTGGATTTGCTGCCCTTTAAAGGAGGGCCTCCCAGAGGATCAGTCCCACTGCCCCATTAAACCTTTGGAAAAAGTACCAGGAATTATCTAATTGCCCAAATGGTTGGCAACTCTACCTACCTAAGGTTTTCTTAATCTATTTTGGTAAATTTCTTAACAATATTGCTTTTGCACATAGCAAATAATTTCATTTCAGCTTTGCCTCTGTCCTATCAGTATTTCTTCTTGAAATATGTGTGTTTGACTAAGTTAATAGCTAAACTAAACACTTCTGAGGGAGGCACTTACCACTGCACCACCTTTCAAATATAAAAGGTGAGAAAAAAGCATCTTTTAATAATTTTTTACAAATATATTATCTCAGACAGTGTGCAAATTACATTTCTGCTTATCTTGTTGCCTCATTTCTTTCCCAGCTAGAAGAACAGCCAAACTCTCCTTCCTAAGGAAAGACCAAATAAATTTTGACATCTCTCTATTGATGTTTTAATCATCTTCTGAATACCTCAGACCTGTCCTACTGGAAGAAAAAAAATTACCACCTAGGTTTTGTCTGTTCTACTCCAGTACTTCACCCACCTTCACTTCTCATACAACAACCCCCTCTCTAAATATATGTCCACCATAAAAGAATTTAATAACATTAAGTTTCTCTTTCATCAACATTTCTCTCAGGGCCCTGACCAGACTCACCTGGAGCCTCCACCCACATTAGTCATCCCATGAACTCTATTTAACCTCAGCCTGGGACATGCCAGAACAGCTGTAGCCTCCAGCCCAGTTATAACCTGGATAGGCCTTGTTGATACTGATCCTGACCTACAGATTGCTTTTCCAGCTCTGCCTTGTCACAGTTTATCTGTTAGTAAATTGATGCATCTCATCCTAACCTTGTCGTTCAGACAGACTTGATGGCTTGACTTGGACCTGTCTCATTACCATGAAATAGCCTATTGATTAGGACTCCTGACTGGACCTGACCACAATCTCCAGGTCTGTCCTGCTGCCTTGTGTTGCGCTGACTGCTTGACCGCCTGGAGGCCAAGCGGGCGACTTGCTCCCAGTGCCCCAGCGGCGAGGCAAACTGCAGCTCCGCAGCCAGGTGGGAGCTCCTGGGGGAGCTGTTTGCTTCGGGGCTCTCAGTGCAGCTGGCAGCAGTCGGCTGTCACCACGGCGACGAGCGAGGGTAAAGACGGACAGAGGGATTTCTCTGTTGCAACAGTTCCCAGTCTTTATTCCCTGCCCAGAAGGTCGAGAGAAAACACCAGCATGGAATGGAAGCAACAAAAGAAGCCCTGCCCCCGGGGCCGGGGATTTTATAGAGGGAGGGAAAAGAGGAGGAGTAAAGAGACGAACCAATAAGGATTTGACATGGGATGACATACAACCAGTTATTAAGGGACGAGGGAGGAACTTATTTGAACAGACCAATAGAAAACACATCTGGACAGAACTTTCTAGAAGGTAATTACAAATATAATGAATCTCTTAAATAAACATGAACCTGAAAACCAATGAACTTCAAGAATGGGGGAGGAGCCATTACCAAAGGCGACACCCAGGGGGATGTGTCTTACACTTTGGTGCCACCCTCAGGACCACCTTCGGATCCGCCCTCGGGGTCACTGTCCTGGCCGGGGAAATCCACCCACTTGATGTCACTCAGCCCAAAGATGGGCTGGGCCACCGCAACAGCCTTCCTTGGCTATTTTGGGGTGGGCCTTCATTGTTAAGTCCTCCGGCCTAGCATGTCTTGCAATTTCTGTCCCTTAGCCAGGAGCTGGTCCATGGTACTCCCAACAGCTTTCTCCCTCCGAAAATCCTATTTGCATCCCATACGTACTTCAAAGTAAGATTGATATTCTCCTTATAATCTTTATATGGAAACATACAATATTTTGAGGTGTTGCTGTTTTTTCTCTCTTCTTCCAGACACTTGGAAATGTGTTTCCTGACTGTATTCCTGACTGTATTTACAGTCATGTTGGAATTGTGACTAGTTTCAGCCCAAAAAGATTGAGATTTTTGTAAGTACTTTCAAAATACATCATTTTTCCTCCTTCCAAGTCACATCCAGGCTTCATCTCTTTAATAACTGGAACTGTCATTATAGATGAGAAAACATTAATTGTTGCAGCCTCCAGTAGCTACCGGTATGCAGTCCCAGACAAATATGTCACAGAATGGTTTGGGTTGCAAGGGACCTTAAAGATCCATCGACCTTCAACATCCCTGCCATGGGCAGAGACATGTTCCACTACATGTGGTTGCTCAAAGTCCCATCTAACCCAGCATGGAACACTTCCAGGGGTGGGGCACCCACAATTTCTCTGGGCAAACCCTTCCAATGTCTCAGCATTCTTATAATGAAGAATTCCTCCCTGATAGCTAATCTAAACCTACTTTCAGTTTAAAGCCATACCCCCTTGTCCTGTCACTATATGTCCTAGTGAGAAGTCCCTATCTACAAGATAGAATATTTTTTAGTACAACTTCTTATAAACTTTTTCAAATCTAAATTTCTTCAAGGATCTTCAAATATATTTTCCAGTTCTCTGTCTTTATTATAGTGACAGCAGATGATCTTACTGCAATTCACTTGTCCATTGCTTCAGTTAGTGACTTGATTTTTTCTCATATTATTATCTATACAGTTTCTTCTAATTTCTCTACTTCCTGAGTGTTGGCTCTTCTGGATACCAATTGCTCGTGATAATCAGTTTGCCTAAAAATATAATGATTGCATATCTGCAGACCAATTGCATTTTTTCTGAGAAGTTTTCTAGAGGACTAAATTGTTTTTGTAACAGTACAAAACACAAAAGTTAAGTATTGCTTAATGTACATTTTCCTGTCACTTTTTCTCTGGATTTTGTTATTCTCTCCATTTTTGCTGCTTACACAAGTTTCCCTGAGTAAATGTGTCAAGAGAATGACTCAACTCAGAAGCATTGAATTACTAGAATTTTAATTTGGTGTATTATGCCACATATATTTATCTACAGACTGAAAATTACACCTTGCATTTGAAATCATCATTCTCAGTGACCAAATTTCCCCAATATGTTCTAACTCCAAATTCCAAAGCTATGCTAGTTTTATAATTGTTTTGTAAGAGTAGCCCTTGAATACCTTAATTTCTGCAGTTCAAGACACACCTACTTCAGGACTCAGCACGGCTTGCTATCAACATCGTTGTGGCTCTTTTCACTTCATTTTTATTGTTTGAATAGTGATGGTCCCCAGCACTTCACAGACAAACAAAGCTTGGACCTGCTCATCAGAGAAATGTTTATCAGATATATCTCTGGATAATTCTTAAAATCTGTTATAATAAATATTTTTAATGGAAGAAGTTGCAGTATTACAATTTTGATTTTCATTAAGTTTCAAAGACACCTTCTAGAACTGAACCAGAAAGAGGAAGAAAAGATGCAGAGGAAAACGTATGCAAAATAAAAATTAAAACAATAAAATGTGCAATGAACCAGTACTGAAGTACATAGAAACTGATTTTCTGATAAATATTATGATTTATTTTTTACTAGCTTACATTATTTTTTTTTAACTTAGAACATTAAATGTAATATTCCTTCCCTCAATAATTTTCTATTTACAATCAAACTGCATTATCTACTATGTGTTTCAATTAAACAGACAACACTTTTTGTGATGTATTCTTAGATAGTTTGAAAGTGGCTTTGTCACAATATGAGAAAAAAATGGACATGTCAGGGTAGAATAAAAGATCTTTAAGTACATTTATTTTTCTTCCAGAATGGAGAAGTAGGAGGTAATCCTGTGAGAAGAACCAAGTAAAGGAATGCAGTCACTCCTGTGATTATGTAGGAGAGAATGCTGTGGCAATGATAACTTCAATTCAATCAAGGTCCAACTTACTCTTAGGTAAGTTTTGCAGGTTTCTGTTTCTTTAATGTTAGTAATGAGCACAGAATGGAAAGTTTTGGTCTCTAGACTTTTTAAATTGTGGATTCTGTGTGGGTAATTTCTGCATCATGATTTGTTCGCTGACTGAGTAGCAGAGTTTAGAATTTGGCTTTAGCTCCTGTAGAATAGTTGCTTGTACACTGTTTATGTATAAATTCTCTGGACACTGTTTAGGATAGAAGAAAATGTATTTTCTTAAATAGTATTGACTTACGAATTGAGACTGGAAATCAAATCAATAAGTGTGTGTTTAGATTATTTCATATGTGAAGTCTGAATGGTGGGTTTGTTTTTGCAGACTGGTTTCTCTCCTCCCATTTATCTACTATTAAAAATATGGTAATATTCCATTTTTTTCCTTGTTTGCAGGACTTCTGGACCCCTCATTAACATTTTAAACACTCTTTGTGCTTATTTTAGAAAGTTTACACAACAGCATGAAGGATACAGTCATTCACTGCTGCCAGTGAATTTTTAATGTGAGCATTTCAAAACTTGTTTCTAGTAGTTAATATATAAAGCCTGACTATGCCCAGGAGCTCTGGTCTGGAACAAATATGATTAATTGATCTGTACAGCCTACACTGAGTTTGAATATAGACCACTGAAAAAACTGTGCATCCTGCTACCTTGTAAGATTTCTCAGATCCAGACTTTGTTCAGCAGTTGCACTGAAGCAGGACCAAAATAAATCACTGAAGAGCCTCTAAGCCAAAAGATATCATTAGACTTGGAGTTACAAGCTTAGACAGATGTCCTGAGACTGCAGTATGCATCCATCTGTAATCAGTGAGAATGAAGAAGAAAAATTTCACTTGTATCTCTACAATGAATACAGATTGAATCCAAAAAGCCGAGGCACTTCGGTCCACCTCTTTTGAGGAGCTTTGACATTGCTTTATACAGTGGATGTAGGCCTGTGTTTGCCTATTTACAAGTAATATACAAATATTAATCCAGGAGGACTATTTAGAAACCTATATCTCACAGACAACAGTCATTCAGTACCACCCTCATATTCAGAAAGCGTGAAGAGGAAGGAGAGAAAGATTTTTATCCTTTCATTACTTTGTGGCTACAGAATATCAGCTGAAAGCTTTCAACAGCTGTCAGAGTTTTTCCTCCCTGAAAAATCTTAGAAGAAATAAAGCTCAAGTAACTTTGGATTCCAGTTCTACCAGTAATGGGAACACTGGAAGATCTTCCAAGTCAGTACTTTCATGGCATTTTTATTTGGTTGCAGAACAAAGAAACTCAGAGTATGGATATGCATATGTAGATTTTGTCCTTCAAATTGCAATTTCAATGCCTTTGAATTTCACCCAATCAGCATTCCTGATTTTCAGAACCTTTCCTTGTAACCTTCCTGTGACAGTTTCCCGACACATCTTGCGGTCATCCACATTCAATCAAGATTCAGAGTGCTTGTAATTTATATTTTAATTTTATTCTTTTGAAAAGTAACTCTGATTCTGTCTCTCAGAAGGGACTGGCACATTAGGCAAAACACAAACAAACAAACAATAATTAGAACAACTAGTGAATTTGAATTTCTATCATTTTTATTTTGTTCTATTTGATTTGTTGCCCTCATTTGCACAGTCAGACAACATATCCATAAAATTTCATTCTCGACTCCTCATCAAAGTTATTGCTCCATTCATATGTTAAAAAAGCTTTAGAAAGCTTTCATATCTTCATAGCAGAATGGATAAGTTAACTAACACATTACAGTGAACATATTTATGGTGAACTCTTCTTGTCTTGCTGCTATGAGTGTATCTGCCTAATAATAATGTTCTTTCACTGGATCGATTAAAAAGGTCATGAGTTCAATTGCACTATTATAATATTCATACTGAAATCATACCTTTTGCAATGAGAAGAAACAGCCATTAGAATAATCTTCCTGGGGAATTGGTGGATTTCCTAAACAGTGGACACCTTTAAGATTCATTTGGATAGGATGCTGGGCCATCTTGCATAGACCATATTTTTATTAAAAAAGGCTGATCGAGATGATCCTTGAGGTACCTTCAAACCTGATATTCTATGATTCTGTGAATTATTTCTTATCCCTGATTGGATGAGAGATCAAGCACCTTCAGCACAAACGTTTAAATAATTTAACTTTGATTTCCATAGCATCCATGCCAGTAAACAGAATTTCTTTAACGTCTGTAGAAAATAAACATTAAAAAACTTGGAACTTGTATAAATGATTAATTTATAATACCAAAGAATGCTTCTAAGAGATTTTTTATTGCTCACTATACAGTCTTAATATTAAAGAACTGAGGTTGATCCTGGAGATAACTTGATGCTATAGTGGGCAAGGAGACTAAGCTAGAAAGACATTATATTGCATCTTGTGGCTATACCTTTCAGCTTTCATTGCACAGTAACAATTTTAAATAAACTTGAAAAGAAGGAAGTTTTTCCAACAAATGTCTCTGGTAAATCATTCTGAATATTTAGAGCAAACAGACAAAAGTTGCATAGATTTTTTGACTTAATATCGTTGTACGGGAATGACATGACACCCATTTATAGTGTTGAACACTGAATTTCTTTACAGATGTATATTTTTAGGTTTTTTCCCTTCTAGTAAACTTCTTTTCAAATAAAATGAAATAAGTTGTGTTAGGTTTTTGGAACTTCTTTTTGAAATATCCTAGGCAGGCTATGTTTTATATTGATAGCATTAAACGAGAATTTTCTTCTATGACCTCATGTGAAAGAGAGAACATAGAGTATGTTGACTGAAACAGAAATAGGCCTTATTTTTCATGTTTATTGTATTGCTTCTTAATTGAATTATGGAACATTCGACACAGAAAGCATTAAATAAAATTTCTGATACGACCTTTTAGAATTGGCACTCTAAGTTTACAAAAGAACTACCTTTAAGAAGGAAGGAACTGGGTAAGGAATGAAATTATTTCAGTGGTTTTTAGACTGACTCATCAGCATTAACTCTTACTGTTGTTGCAAATCATGCTGTTCCAGAGAATTTGAGTCAATGGTTCATAATTTCCCCATACGAACAGTAGATGCATACCTTCACGTCTCATGGAGTTTAACAGAGTGCAATTCATCTCTTGCTTCAAATTGCCTTTCTGCCTCTATTTATAACATTAACAATTCCCAAGCAGACAAGACAGGACTGTAGGAATTAAATGCAGCTCTGAAAGCACTCAGGTGGTTTTTTTTAAATTTGGTTTGTTTTCTCCCTTCATCTGAGAGAGTAGACATTTGAGTATATCATGACACTGCAATGAAAGAGGAACAATTTCTGAAAAGAAGTTGTAAGCAGAGCTGGTGATCAGCTGAGGCAGCTGTCAGTTCTTGGAACAGGGAGCAGACAGAAGTACTGAGCAATTGCTGGGATGAATAGCAAACAAAAATGCTCGCACATGTTACAGTCAAGAAGAAAAGAAAAACATACTTTAAAAATTACAGTAGGAGAAAAAAACTTCTTATTTACCCAAATTCATTCATGACAGTCTAATTTCCTAAAAGAATAATTCCTGGTTCTTATGTTGCTACTCAGGATTACAGTGGTGTCTGTATACTGTCTTGGAGGAAGATATTTCTAAACTCTGCTGTACTGAACTGGAAGGGTCTTGACCTTTCAGTGACAGTGTTGGCAGACCTGACTCATTGCAATTTCACAGTCGTGTTTACATATTCACATTTATTTAGTCACTTATACAAGAATTCCCATACACTCCTATAATGGATTTCATGTGCCAATCCAGCCCTCTCAGGAGAAAATTCCTATTCTAGCTCAGTTTTTAATCTGATACAGAACTTGAAAATAGATCAGGTATGGAGATCTCCTCAGAAATCTCAGCAAGTGGTCATATTATCTGCCTAAACAATGCCATCTGACATTCAAAATAAACTGGTTTATCCAGGATATTCTTCCCTTAATCTTAATTTCCCTTTATTGTGTGTTAAATATTTACACACATATACACAGCTCACATGCACATATATGCATATCTAAAGGGTTTTTTGGTTTCCAAGGACTTTGGTTTGAAGAAACACTTGGATGACAGTTATGCTACTTTCATCACATTCCTTCTGAAATGTCTGTCAGGCTTGGTTTTGATGACATCATCTATTTTGTTCTGTGTGCTTCAGGCCAAAATTTAAACAAAACCCGAGAAAATTTTGTCATCAAACAGTCTAAGAATGAGGGAAGTAGTATGTAGCAAGACATCCAGTATGGAAGTGGTAAATGAGACCTTCCTGTCAGCTCCTGTTCAGGATCTTTACGAGTATAGAAGTGTAACACTATCTCAGTTTTAATCCAGCCTTTAGTCTTGAAGCCTCAGTACATTTTTTTAAGTATCTGATGCTGTTGAATTGACTTAATGACAGTTTTGTAATTTGCTCACTATTGTGAGTTTGCTCTCAACATTAGTAAGCACTTACATGCAGTATTTTCTAAATTTATCTTATTTTAAGAAAGAACCAGAATGTTTGTTACAGAGCAGCTCTCTTGACTTTTTCATTAATGAGCAAAGTTATGCCTCAGATGTTGTATCACAGAGGCTTGAATTTATACGTACCATTTTGTATCATAGGATCACACTGGCTATTTTTGTGAAAATAAAGAGGAAAAAAAAATTTAAAATAATACAGTTCTATTCCTTGCCTCTCTTGTAAAGAAAAAAAAAGCAAAAGATAAAAAAAAAATAGAGGAAAAAATCCTAAGCAAAATCCTACAGTGTAAGTTCTGGTATGGGAGTTTAAAAAGCTGATGAGTAAAAGTTGGCTAATTTTTCTTCAATTTAACCAAAATATACATTGTGTGTTCTGATAGAAATGCTTTGAGCTATTCTTGAAGCCTGAAATATCCCAGCTTCCCCTGTACACTTTTTTGTCAGTGTAGCTCTTTCTTTTGCCTTGTGGTTTGCTGTTATTTGGGGGGAAATAGGGAGTTTGCTCTATAATATGAAGATATTGTTCTTCCAGTCCTAAGTAGCCCATGATATGATCTATTTTTTCTCTCTCAGCTGAGGGCTCTAAGCAAGTACAACTCTGGAATGTGTTAAGAGATTAAATTGTACTCTAGATCTGCAATGAATGACAAGCGACTGGTGAAATACCCTCACTTTAGTTCTTACATGTAATTAAGTGTTGATTCCACCAGGGAAAGGGAATGTAAATAGATTTATACACATTTGTGCACCTTACGTATTTTCTCAAGGATCTCTTTTTAGATTACTGAGAAAAACTGTGGCTCTACTGTTAATGCTGTTAAGTCAAAACTTGAAACAAAACCTGAAGCTCTGTTTTTTTCTCTTCTAACTCATGGAAGCCTAGAACTGCTAAATTCCAGTTGGGGAATATATTAGCATATGTAGTGCCTGCCAAAATTGTTTCTGGGCCTTCATAATAAACCAGTCTTTTAAAATAAGTTCTTCATATTTCATATTGAATGGTTTTACAAAAGGAAGGGAAGATATATGGAAAGTAGTGTAATAATTAAGAAGTGGTTGGGTTTTTTTGACCCTGAGCATTTTTATCAACAGTCTGCCTCGCCATCTCTAACATTAAGCAGAAATATTAATTAATTAATATCATAAATGCATCTAAGACAAAATATATACTACACAAAATTTCCAAGAGGAATTCCTTCTTCTCTATATTACTAAGTATTCCGTTTTTTAGATATAGAAATAAACCTGAAACAAAGGATGTAGCAATGGAAAAGTCAATCTGTTGAGACAAATTTGGTGTTTCATTCTAAAATGCAGGAGCTATGATATAGAGCTTGCATTGAAACTAATAACATTGCTCTCTTCACAGAGATTTCTTAATCTCTTCAAAGTTTAATACACAGAATTAATGAAAGAGCTTCAGATAAGTTCATCTTCTTTTAAAATTTCTGGATAACAAAGAATTGTTGAAATTTTTAAGTTTTCCCATGTTTGGTGGCTGAAATATTAATATCTTTGATATCAGTGAGATCAGAATTTCACCTGTAAGTTATGAGATGTCTGCAACAATACTTCTAGCACACAGATATATTTTGGAGTCCTCCACTTACCTATTCTGAGCTATTGCCATAAGTTATAAAATTCCACTCAATCCATATTTAAGAGTTTATATATTTGAAATTTTATTTGAAATTTTACAAAAATGTGTGGAATAATCTCCTCTAAAAGTTTATACATACAGCTTTTTAGAACTATACGCTGCAATTAATACCAGAAAATCTTATAATAAGAAAACAAATTTTGTAACTTTGCAGATCTTACCAGTTTTGCAGTATTCCCGAGTTTATGCATATTCAATACTATTGTTAGCACACATAGACAGAATAAGATGTAACAGCCATGCATTATTTAAAAGTCGTATCTTGACAAGTGATGACAATTGAGCATGACAATTTTGGAGATTCTTATTTGTTAAGATTTCACCATAATCACTTCTCAGACTTCTTCCAAAATTCCTGTTGAATAATAGTTTGAAGCAGCTCAGAAACAGTACTTTATTCTATTAAACTAGAAAATTCCTCCCCAAACCATCTGGGCTGGCAGGTGTTCATCATCAGATCTAGGTTGCTATGAGACAAGATTCGCTTATACTAATTAGTCACGTAGCATGAAACTCCAATTTTGCTCATTTTAAACAACTTATGTCTGCAGGGCCATATTGCCAGTACCTGTAATGCTCAAGGTGTAAGACCCAAGTTAATAATGTCAGAAAAAGAGAAGACAGGGGCTACTCTTACATGTAAAACCTTCCAGGTTTGCCCCTAGCTCTCTGATCCATGGAGAGTAGCTTAATATGAATGATGTGTTAGTGTTTGCCTCTGTGACACAGATTAAGTCGCAAGGCCAGCTCAGTCATTCTGTTTAACTAAGAGAAATTAGGAGTGTCTCTCTGAGTTGGAGCCATTGCAGAGTTGAATTTTTCAACTGAGAACCTCCCTAATGCTTTCAGGCCTGGGAGAGGAGAAGACAGGGAATACTATGCAGTTCAAATACTCAAGTTCAATTTTTTTATTATTTGTATTTTAATGAAGCCCAGAAGATTAAGGTAAGATTAATATAGAATTCAGCAGCCAACGTTATAAAATAGCCAATAGACATGCTACAGAATTTTCTGTACTAGAGTTGAAATAACCAAGGGATAAAATTGAGACAACCCAAAATCAGCATAATTTGAGATAAGTTCAGGTAATATACTCTCCAACCCTGGTAGCACTCTGAGTAAAAGACGATTCCAGTTGTGAATCAAAAACTTCCCCACACACTTGCTCACAAATACTCCATATAACCATCTAGCCACTTAATGAGGGTAAACGACCTCAAAATTCAAAGATCGTTTGGAAGAGGTATACAAACACTGATTATGTTTCCACCCAGTTGAAGACCCTGAAAAGGGACTAAAGAACATTTGTCCAAGATTTCACAGTCATGGTGGTTTCATTCAAGTCTGTGACAACCAGAGGAGCCACCCTAATTAATAATTTAATTCAATGGTTTCAAAAACAACTTCTTATCTCTGTGTTCAGGGTAGCATACACCTCTTTTTCTTTAATACAGTAAGCGTAAAGGTTTCTAAGAGACTAGAACATAGGGAGTTCTCAGGCCACTGGGATATAATTCAACACTGTCTTCTTTATCAGTTTTTTTGCCCCATAAATCTTACAGAGCTTGCAGAAGAGCCTTTGATGGGGAAAAGGCAGATTGTCACCGTCTTACCCATAACTGGACAATACTGTAAGTGAGGCTTTGAATTATCTCTGATCCATTGAGTCCCCATTACCCTTGCCTAATACCAGTTTCTCTGGGTTATTTGAAATACTCGAAGTTATTTTTCTCTTCAATGTCCGTATGCCTGTACTGACATCCAGCTAATATATTCCTAATGAGCAGCCATTAATCAACTGTCAAGGCATCAGAGATCGCCTTAGACATGTTCTTTGCCTTCTCTTTTTCATTGTCTGGTGGTAGATGCTCCATGCTAAGCTGCAAGAGCACTGAATCACTCTTTGAGGATCCTGCTGGATGTTAGAGGACTGAGCCTCACATAACTGAAATTAAGTCAGATCCAGCGGCAACATCTATGTCTCCTGAGGTCATACATTCCAGGCATGTAATTAGTTCAAATAGCATAAAAAAAAAATTTGTTTTGCAGTTAAAGTCTCTTTCATTGATGTCCTGTTGAGTTTTGGTGTACTCAACACAACTTGTGTGGACTGACTCCAGAAAGGAGACTCCAGAAAGGAGACTCCAGAAAAGAGACTCCAGGGAGTTGTAGCTTCCCCAATGATTAATACTTGGTTATATCTGTTCTAGAAAAAGCATCCATCTGGCTTAATTAGTATATAGGGGCTCGGATTCTATTTCCCTTTCTCTTGATGGCACACAGCCACCTTGACAATAAAGCAATTTAAAAAAATCACTGTATTTAACGTGACAGACCAGCTTATGATGAGCACAAAAATGCATTAAACTTTTAATTCATAGTGCTAATAAGCAACAGACAGCTTTCCACAGGAGCAGTGATTTTTAGTGTGCAGTTTATGCAGTTTTTTTATCTTTTTCCCTGATTTGACACAACCCCCCTTTTTGTTTTTTGGTTTTGGTTTTGGCTTTTTTGTGGGTGGTTTTTGGGTTTTTTTTGTTTTGTAGGGGTTTTTTTGGGTTTTGGAGTTTTTTTGTTTTTTATTTCGGATTTTTTGGTTATTTTTGGTTTTTGGGGGTTTTTGTTTGTTTGTTTTGTTTTGTTTTGTCTTGTTTTGTTTCGTTTTGTTTTTTGTCAGAAGAGTCTATGTTTTCATTTGAAACACTTGCAGAATGGTCCAAATCTGAAAACGAAGCTTTACTGCTAAAAAAAATCTTCACTCACATTAATACTGCATGCTGGTATTCATTCAAGATCCTACGAGGGAACCATCTCCAGCTCTGCCTACGCTGGCAAGCCATACGAATAACAGAAGTGGATCCTCAAGAATGAATCACGTGATGCTGAAGACTTGAAATCCATATGTGTTTTGGAGGCTGAGATAGGGCTGTTAGAAATGGTATATTTTATTTCAAAAAGTTCTAATAGTTGACTGGGAGTGTAATTTTGGATGTCAGTACATTCCTCAATTTTCATTGTCTCAAAATACTAAAAGGCTCAAAACTCCAGTTAACAATGAAGAGAGGAACTACTGGAATTCTTGCAGAGCCTCTCTATTTCACATTGAAATAAATGGTCCCTCCTGCCTCCCGAACTTTAAATTTCCCATAACCAAAAAAATGTTGAAAAAGAATTTTAAAAAAATCCCCACAGCAAAAACTGTTGTGGCAAGAGATGAAGCCATGTAAAGTGTTCCACTCCATTGTTGAATGGAATAATTTGCCTGGAATCATTAAATTCTTATCCATTCATGCAGCAAGGAAACTGAGAAACCTGCTGACTCAAGGGAAATTTGATTATTTCATAGACATCATTCTTCAGCCAATTAAGGAGAAGCAAATTCTGGTGCTGCCTTGATGTGAGGGACAGGAAAACAGGCATTCAATTTTCTGGTAGCACAAACTTATAAATTGAGAAGGAAAAAATATAAAAATAAACAAAATTCATCCTAGCATTTTTTGCTGAACCAAGTATTCAGTGCTTTTCTTTATAAGGTTAGTGAAATGTAAAAAGCTGTATGGATATTGTGATATTTACATAAATTATTGATGAGTATCTTCTTATTTTAATTTACCTGCAGTTGTGAGATTGATAGTTATCCCGCTGGCATTACAGCATATGCTTTTTTTTCTTTATTTTGTTTGTTCACAAGAATATTTAAAGAAAAAAAATTATCTGCAATTTGTACACGTCACAGTACAAACACTGCTTATGTCCCTCTATACCTGCCTCGGGTGGTCTGAAATGCATGAGTTACAAGAGAAGGAAGTCAGTTTTCCAAGCCACTGAATAATCAATTAAAATGAGTAAGGAGGAAGAATATAACGAGTGTCCTTTGCACACAAAGGCCTTTTGCTGGAGAGCATTTGTTCATCAAACAAAGAGTCCACCGTGTAGCTGGATAATAAGACAATTTGAAAGACTGGACATTTCTCAACATGAGCTTTGTATAACTGCACTTGTGCTGACACAAGGTAATGGGCTTCCTGACTAATCCAACCAGTCGAAGAGTTGATGCAAAGGAGAAATAACACAAACATTTCTTTTCTCAGGAAGCATAAAACTAGGAAGAAGAAAAGGAGTCATAGAAACAGAACAACACAATTTCTAACTTGGGCACCACCCTTCCAATAATACGAAGGCTGTTGAATACTTTATCATGCTGTTCTCCTGTGTTCTCATTCACATCTCCTCTTCTGAAGTGCAGGTTACTTAATTCCCAAATAGTACTTTTAAAAACAATGTTTGTAACTTTAATACAAAGTTTTCAAGTTCGAATGACCACCCTTACAATTTATTTTCAGAGATGTGAATACCCATCACTGCAGGCACAAAAAGGCAAAGTAATACTGTCTTTTCTATTGTCCCCTTAGATGTCTTCAGGCAAACATCTTTTTTATCTGTTAAATCAAAGTTAGATGCAGCCATGAAGTTGAGATGCTATGTCTGTCCAGAAATAACCTGTCCAGAAAGCTGTCAGAAAAGGAACTAAAAAGAAAAACTTTCTTTTCATTGTGTAGTATGAATGTATATGTAACCTGGGGCTTTTATTCAATCTTTTTTATTACTAACATAGACCAAGACGGCACGTCTATGACACAGATACATAACCATGCAAGGTAGGAAGAAAGAGCAGGTGCTGAAATTGTTAAAACCACAAGAAGGATGAAGAAGATGCTGTGGTGGGTGTCACAAAGCTTCCTCTGGGCATAGAACACTGATTTTGCGTAACTGAAAGACTTATGAAATGAGAAAGAGAGAGTGAAAAAAAAGTTGTGACCTAAAACAAGGAAAGAAAGAGAGAGAAAGAGAGAAAGAGAGAAAGAGAGAAAGAGAGAAAGAGAGAAAGAGACAAGCAAACAGAAAAAAATCTAGAACAAGTACCTGAAAAATAAGCTAACAAAAAACATATCTAGGAATTTTGGATAATTTTATCAGAGAAAAAGAATTTAATGGTAAATTAATTAAGAAGGTCACAAAAATAAATTGCTTTTTATTTATAGCCCTATTAGTACCTGGATACAATATGCTAAGCTCCTCAGCCACCAATTTACTGTGGCAATATTTTTATTTAGCATGATTTATTTTATGTTTATCAAATGTTAATGATGGGAACTCTTCTCATAACTCTCACTTAAATATTAGTCAGGTTTGAAATTGTAAACAATCAAAATTTAAGAAAAGAAGACAGTTGTTTTCAGATGTTTAAATCTGTGAGATCAAAAGGTGATTTTTTTTCTCTCTTGGTACTAAATGGAAAAGATTGCCCTTATTTTTTCTAGATCTTTAACCAAGTTTTGCTATGGAATTAAACACCACTGAAATTAATAGGTATGAAATTTCAGAAGCTTTTGAGGATGTAAATAATGAACAGGAAAATATTACTACATTTTAGTTACATTATATTAATATATTATAATTACATTTTAATTATTGCCATGGTGTTAAAAATGTGAGGGAATCCACAAACAAACAAATAAAAAATCAAAACCAAAACCAAGAAGATGATAAATGCAACAGAGCTTCTGCTTTTTTCTTGCTAACACAATTTTCAGGACAGCTTTCTTAGTAGTAGTACTAGTTGTGTCCCTGGGTAAGATTTTAAAGGAGAAACAGGCTTCAGTAGCGTATATTTCATTAACAGTACCTGTCATTCATAGCTTTAGAAAACACTATTTTGTGTAGTAGATGCTCACTCGATGCAAAGACTCCAGAGAGATTCTTTAGCAATTGGATGTGTGATTAATGAATGAATTTCAGCCTTCATCTGCCTCAGTTCATGGATAGACATCAGTATACTGTTCAGCCTGAGAAGAGAAGGCTTTGAGGGAATCTACCAGCACCCCTTTAGAGCCCATAAGGAGATGCTGAAGAAGATGGAACTGAGATCTTCACGGGGGTGTGTGGCAGGAGAATGAGGGACAATAAACACAAGCTGAAACAGAAGAGCTTGGATCTGGACACAGGAAAACATTTTTCACCATGAGGGCAGGCAGGCAATAGAGCCAGCGGTCCGAGCAGGCTCCGAGGTCTCCGGCCATGGAAGTTTTCACAGCCTAACTGGATAAAGCCTTAAGCAACCTGATCTGATTCCAGAGCTGGTAGTCAGTGTGCCCCAAAGCCAATGGCACCTTTGGTCTGGCTTTGGTGGGGGAGCAACAGGGCATAGCCCCACAGGATGGGCCATCCCACTGCCCCAGCCAGGAGCAGGCAGATGGTATTTAGTAGGAACAATTACGTGCTATTTCCAGGGTTTAGTCAAATCATGGATTATTTGATTAAAAAAAAAAAAATCAGATTAGATTTCTATCAATCAGCAGTGAAAAACCTTGAGAAGTAAACTGCTTAATAATGGATCTCAGCTTAAACTCAGTTGTTTTCCATGAGCTATTTTTTGCTTGTTAGAAACTCTTTTTCCCCTTGCTTAGTAATCTGTAAAGTTTATCTTTTAACACATTATGAATAAAAGTGATAGGCTTTAAGGTCCAACGAAAATAAATCTGGTCATAAAAATAATTTCCATGCTGTGGCCTAATAATAATTTTGAATACCTATACTATTTCAGAAGCCTGTCAAAATAAAAAAAAATTATTTAATTTTCAGCACTGATCTTGACTATCTACACTTTACAATTTGTGATGTTAAACTGATGAAGAAATGCAGGATGAATTCTATGTAAATATTTTGCAATAAAGACAAAACTGTTCTGTTGTATTGACAATAATTGTTCTACAATCTACTAAGGTAATATTGACCACCATTTTATGCATTATTGAAAACCATACTAATTAAGATAAAAATTCTAGAATTTGTTTTGTTTTGTTCTGCCTTAAAGAGCAAATTTCAAGAATGTGAATTGGAATTCATGTATCCAATACCAGGTTATTACCTAAAAAAACAAACAAACAAAAAGAAAAAAGAAAGGATGATCCTGTGGTTATACCATAATGTCTACTGGACATGTACACTATATTAATCTTTATAGAAAAAGAACAAAATGATTAATTAGGTGACTTACAAAAGTCCAAAGTTACCACTGAAATGAAACTGTATACGGCAGCTGCTTACATGTCAAGGTTTTTTGCAGATGTTTTTTATGTTTGAGTTCCTCTGACTTCTGCTCACCTGGTTCTGGTGCATGCACCTGGACATGTGAACTTGACTTTTGCCTAAGCATCAGTGAATTCTAAAGACTATAGGAATAACCCAAAGGTCACTTGAGTTGTATACTGAAATCTTTTCCTCATGTCTAATGACACTAACAGGAATCAGGCATTCATGAATGGAAGGCACAGGCTCTTGATACTACCTAGTCTACACACCATAGTGATTAGACTCTCAAAGTATTAAGTATATATTTGTTTCCCTACTTTTTGAGGGAAATGGACAGTTCTAAAATTATATTTCTGTAATGTCTATATTTCTTACAGAAAAAGGTTTAGTAGGCCGGATAGCCTTCTGCTCAGGAAATAGTATAAAAAACTGCAGTTTAATTGTTAGACAACTGACTGTCTTCAATATTACTAGGCACAAATCCTCAAGCACTTCTGCAATTTGCATTACATTGCTGTTGAATGAAACTATAATAACAACAACAACAGCAACAACAACAACAACATCATACTGGCAGGCCAAAATCTAAGAGTCCCTTTGGCAGAGAATATTTAATATAAAACTATAGCATTTTTTTCTCCTCTACTGCCTGCAGGACAAAGATTCAGCGTCTCAGGAGTTACACAGGAGACTGATAAAGCATTCTCAGTCACTACACAGTCTTTCTGCTGAAAGTTAAGGAGCTTTCTTAACAGGCAGAACTTTGAATTCTAGTTTCCCCTGCAATGCTGAACCAGAGTATCACTCTCATTGACAACCCTTTAAGTAATAAGAAAAGTATAAGGAAAACCCCAAATTTCTTGTACCATTGCCATCAAAAAAACCCCCACCAAAACCCAAACAAAAAAACCAAACAACCCCCCCAAACAAACAAACCCAAAACCAAACAAACAAAATCCCAACAAAACAAACCAACCAAACAAACAACCCCCCTCTCCCAAACCCCCCCCAAAACCCCAAAAAACCTCCCAGATAAATTCCAAGTAGCAACAAGTAGCAGTCATCTGAATTTCAGGCTCCAGTTTCTAAGCAGTAGTTTTGACACTTGAGGTACAGTACAGAGTAGTGCTCAGTTGCCTGATGAGAAGCTCAGAGTCTGATGGTAACTCTGGAAAGGAAGAATATTTCAAAGGCCCAGTAACTGCCTGTTTAACTCGAAGGCACCCAAACATTTAATTATATCTAGTCTAAGAAGATATTTGCAGGACTATCTTCTAACATGTAACCAGCTCTGCTTGCATGTGAGGGACAAACACAGCAGAACAAAAAATTGGTACTACCTTAACTGATAGGTTGCTCGAGTTACTATCCCTTACTGTTTTGAGAAAATTGTTTTTCTTTTCCATTTAGTTCAGCACCAAGTGGAGATTATTGCATGTTTTGACTCAAAGTGTTACTTAATAACTGCCAGTACTGATTCCTGGATCATGCATATTTTCCTTGGGAGTCTCCAGATTGAATGCCTTCACCTTTCCTTCCCTCCACACATTAGTTATAAGATCTGACAGGACCACAATACACAGTAATATGGCTGCAGGGCACATAAATAAATATTTAACACCTACAAAAGAAATTTATTTTTCATAATAAGACTAAATTTTACAAACGCAAGTCAGGTGCTCCATAGCACAAAAATGAGCTGCTACTCATGTGATGGAACTCACTAATATTTTCTCAAACTGCAAAAACAGTCCTGAGACCAGGACAGGGGCTCCTGTCTGTGACTGGGGCATTGGGGTCCCCCCATCATGGCATTTCTGTGCTATTTCTTGGTCAAAAAATGGGTCTTTCAGCACCCCATGATGTCAGACTGTAAAGGTCTGCAGGATCTGCAGAAGAACTCAAAGAATGGTGGCATGAAACCTCCATTTTTCTTCCACTCCTCCAAACTGAGGGAAGTACAATTACAGGGGAATTGGTAAAGGTTTAGGACTCCCTTTTTTCACAGATCTGAGATATTGTTAGCATTCCACAAATCAATTTGGCTAACAAGGACAGATATATCTGTGCCTTAGCTTTTACACACAGCCTTCTTAGATTAGTTAAAAGAAGAAATATAGTTTGTAAATGTAATATTCTTTTCCTGTCTTCAAAGTGATTTTCTCAATCCCATCAAATGCAACTAGTGAGACTGCATTTCTCAAAGTAAATCAAGATTTTATATTTTAGAGTGTATGTGGAACCCTGCTGGGACAGAAAAGAGTGCTCCTAGAAATACAAGTGTTCTTTTTGCCTCTATATACATTAGCCCATTTCCTGAAGTGTCAGATTGTCAGATAAGAACACATATTCTTTACAGATTTTCTAGCTAGGATTTTTTTTTGTTTGTTTGTTTTGTTTTTTTGTTTTTTTGTTTGTTTTAATAAACTTTTCACTTCTGGCTTATAGATACTTTACCTGTGAGCCATGATGTATCCTTAAAGTGTTTTATGTTCTTACTAACACTTAAAAGCAAAAGCTTTCAGATTCCATTGTATATGTATATGTCATTACACTGATCAATAGTCTCAGGGGCTCGTTAGAGTCAATAATAATAATTAAGAAGAGAGAAAAGAACAGTTAGAAACTCCACAAAAGAAGTAAAAAGAAAAACAGTCTTGAAATATAATTATAGACTTAAGATTGAGCAAATAGGTGAGAGAAGATGAAGCACAAAGCAACAGCCACTTTCATCTAATTACAGTTCACTAAAATTAAAGCAATAACATCATTGCATCTGAGCTGGTTGATCTTTTATTCACTAATTAACTAATAAAAGACATTTTATACTAAAAGTATTTTTGTGTAGGAGATGTTGTTTAGGATTTTTTTGAGAACAACATCCAAGATAATGCTCCATTATTCATACTAATCATGAACAAAGGTCATCTCTCAAGGGGTTATTTAGAAATACTTGTTTCTTTTTAAATAAGCAGTATAGTTCATTCACATGTTATTCTGTAATAATTTCAGATTTAATTCTTTCTGATTATTACAAAGAGAAAGCAAATTATACTTTGTAAGCACATATTCCCTTAAGAGATACAAGGATTAATTTATGACTTATGGTTTTGTTTTGAATTGGATAAATTATGAGGGGTGATGCAAAGACCAGTGATAGGAAACACTTTTCAACTGTTAATGTAGAGTATCGAGTTCAGTACATGGATGGCAGTTACCCTTGTTCTATTTTCTCTAACCCCTCAACCCTTGCCCACACTGCAGTCATTTATATGTGCCAGTGACAAGTGAGAAAGAATTAAGAACAAGTGAAAACAAAAGCTTTTTTATTCCCTTTGAATTTGCAAAAGTGGCTGAAGTGAATTCTGTGATTTGTCTCTTCTGATGTCCCATTCAAAAAAGAAAAGAAGAAAACACAAAAAACAAATAACCACAGTATCTCCATACCCTATAAAACATCACTTACTGCTGAGAAAATAATTTCAGTGGCATAGAAGATCTAGAAAGAATTTCTCAGTAGAAGATGCATAAGAACAAACTGAGAAGAAAATTAGGTACTAGAAAAAAACCTTGCAACTACAAAATTGAAGATCTTAAGTCTGATTTGAAGTTGTGTATATGAGTCAATTCCTGTATTGTTTTAGATGTATTTGATTATTCTTTTATACTTGGTTCAGCAGAATCTGATTCTTAACAATGACCAGGAGGAAACAATAATTACCATTATTTCTCTTTCACCTCTGAGATATTGTAGTAAAAAACAGAACATGTAGAGTTTGAAAGATGAAGCTCAGAAATAAAGAAAAAAGAAGTGACAGGAAAGCAAAGCTACATAACTGGGAGAGGAGGAAGAATATTTGCAAATTGGAAAAGATTGAAAAACTCACACAGATTTTAATCATTTCTTTAGTGACAAAGAGACTAGATAGGGTGGCAAGCCATTTTGGTTTTCTTTCTGTTCCTCATCAAGGCTGACCCAATCTCGCACTCAGTAATTACATCTCTTTTATCACAAAACAAAAGTGCATCTTTGAAGTGAGACTCCAGGAGCCAATTAAGCAGATTAGCTTCAAAACCCACAGGATGCAGCAGTTCTCATTTACTGACCTTTGGATGGCTGTGCTAATGATTTTGTCTCTATATCATCAATGTATTAGTTCACTTGCAGCTGCTTTAGGTTTTAAAAATGTTAGGAACTTGATTAGCTACCCCAGCCTAGCTGGAATATGTGGGCTGACTGTCCAGCTGTATCATCTGTTGCTGAGTTTAAAAAGAGGACAAAATCAGTGAAGTGGAGTGTCAGCTCAAAGTCCAGGTCTAAATGTTCCTAACTGTGATTGCTTTAATTGGCTTTATCAACAGAAATTTTCTCTGTAAACAATGTATTGTTTATCTAAGATAGAGTCAGCAACACTGTCAGAAAATGTATGTATATTTCTCTTACTACATAAAAGTGATGAATGAATTCTAGCTTGATTTATTTTTTTTTCAAAGTTTTTAATTTCTGTATTTTTAATTTCCATATTGTGTTATTTGTAATAAGGTAAGGAATCTACAGTCATCCCTTTCCCTGGTAGTTATGGACAATAGTAAGCTTGCTAACAAATAGTAGAACTTCAGTTTAATATTTCAACAGGAATAAGTCAGTATATCATCATATCATACCGTATCAGATCATATCATGTTTCATATATCACATCTTCCTCTCAGCCTGTTGAATATTAGTATTGAATCTAGTTAAAGCCAAGAAAAAACTAAGAACTGAAACACTATGATCTTCAATATATACAGAGCAATGTGAAGGTTATTACACCATTTCCATTGTTGCTAATGTTATAGGTAAAAATACTACTAGACCAAATTTCTGTTATCACATTTGTGCTGGTGATCACTGTACTCTGAAATCCATTAGACAGTTCCTGAAGGGATTAAAAACAGTTCAGGAAGACAGTTCTTTGGAAAACATCATCAGGGTCAGGGTTCTGTGAAAAATAAATTTATGAACCTCAGTCTGACCTAGCCCTATCCCAGGGGTAAACTGTGTTTATAATACTGAATTTTACTGCTTGATAAATAAATGGGTCTTAAAAGGCTTTGTACATCGATAACTTTGTTGATTTTGTTTCGTTGATAACTGATGAAAACCTTTTTTTGTACTTTTTTAATGAAATCTGAACACTGTGAAGAAAAACTAATTTGCAGAAAGAAAATGAGTTAGGTTGAAGGAAAGGGAGAGGGAGAGAGAGAGGGAGAGGGAGGAGGAGAGGGAGAGGGAGAGATATTCCACAGTCACAGTGTGCAGGGAGTGATAGGCATCTTGAAAAGTAAGTAATCTCACCTTACTTAGAGCTCTGAGGACAGCAGAAATCCTCTTCTAGAATTAATGACAACAAAGAGACAAGTGACTTGATGTGTTAAATGGCTGAGGTATCAAATACAAGCAGTGTTCTAGTAGAGAGACATTTGCAAATAGTGTAAAACTAGCTCAACTGCACAATATATCCACAAATAACTTTATTGTTAATAGGGTTACAACGTCAGATCTATCATGTAGCCAACGCATTTCTAGTGAAAATGTTCAGTTTAGTTACTGAGTTCACGGGGATTAGGATCTCTATTTATTTTCTTGGAATGCTTTCCGCTGTGACTTCTTCAAACTTCATAAAACCTGTGCTGTAAATTTTGCTCTTTTTCTTGCTAGCTGGGTGTAATTATTATGTAAGAAAAAAAAAGTTTAAAAAAGAAATACATCGTGCTTGTGCTGTGCAGAATTATAGTTGTAGTGTTGATTTACATCAGACAAAGATCTGAGCTCTCAAATTCCATTACTTAATCAAGCTATGAATACAGTTTTACTTGGATCTATTTTTACTTAAAACATGCGTTCATCTTTTCTGTATATATTCCATCACTTTCACAGTTTAGGCATGTGGCACATCAAATCCTCTCATTTTTTCCCAAATTATTTGTGACAAATTGACAGCTCTTAGCACCAGGCTTGTAGTGCATGATGTATGACTTAAACAGCGAGTTCCTCAAATGGTCAAATATCAGTTGATGTAGCTCTTTTACATAGCAGTCAAATCTCATTTAATTCTGGGAGGGTAATCTTAACTATTTCTTGCATTCTATCAACAATTTATTTTTCCCTCACAGTGTTGAATACAAATACCTATGTTGAATACAAATATCTATCAGAAATAAGCCAAGAAACTTCATGGGTACTTCTTTGCATTTGGAGCGGAAAGAAACTCTTACTAGATGAGAGTCATGACTATGACATTTTCCATAATGCTGTGGAAATAAACAGATGATTGCTTCCTTCGCACAGGTATTTACTGCAATGCAATTGGCAGCACACCGGAAGACCAGGTTAACAGAGAGGGTCAGAAAGCTGTAGATGGACATAAAACTGAAAATTCTCAGATCCTTACATGAAGAGTTGTTTCAGCACATTAAACTGGCCTTTGATGAGCTTTCTTTGTTTTTTCTTTTTTAATGCATACAATTTGTTGTACTTTAGTGCACCTCTTAAAACTACTTTAAAAGATGTAGAGCCCCAACTAGACTTCTTACAAGAAGACTTGCATCACTCTTTAAAGATTTAAAACTCAATTTCTGTTCTCCTGAACTCAATTCTAAGCTGCAGTTTTGAAGTTTGAGGAGGCCAAAGATGCCTTTCATTTCTTTTGTGAAAGTATGGATTTCATCAACAGAGCAGCAAGTATGCTTTTTGACTTTACACAACTTTGGTTGCCAGAACATTTCAGGGCCATTTCTTTAATCTTCTGAGAAGATTCTCTTGATGACTCAGATTATAAAGATAGATCTCATTTACTGATCCGTGCAAGCAGATGAAGTTTCTGACACTTTCATATATACTCTTTTTTTAATAATCTTCCTAACAGAGGAACTTAAGTAGATGAAATATAAAATAGACAGTTAATTATGAATATAGAAAAACTGCCTGAATTAAATGAGGATTGTTCCCTATGAGTAGGAAAACTTTAAAAGTTGAAATATGAAACTTTCTTAATGATTAATATTTTAAAATTGAAGGGAATCAAATGGAAATTCAGCTGAAAGTTACCTGGAGAGCTCCATAGAAAGTGTATGTTTAGTATAGCAGATTCTTATGGAACTTCACACATACATGCTAGGGTAAATGAAAGTGAAGAGATAAAAGCCATATTCAGAATGGAGATTTTAAAATTATTTGATTGGGATGAGAATTTTTTGTGTTAGTGATGAGTGAACTTGACTGACTCTTTTTACAAACCTGTTTTCATTAAATGTAAAGAAATTAGGAAAATAGCTCTATAAAGTATTTGCTTTCTGAAGCAAATTAATTGTTTTTTCTGTTTGCATTCATTTTGAATATATATATATGTGTATATATGTGTATATATGTGTATATATATATATATATATAAAAATTTCCTGGGGATTAATTTCAAAATTGCAATTCTCTGCAGTCACAGTCAGTTTCCAGAACTGCTACCTGCGTAACAGCTGATAGATTTCAATGGTAAGATTTACCCAAATAAATATATGGCTAGTAGTTTCAAAGCTACTCCTCACATCTCCAGCTGAGAACCATCAACTCACTTAAATCAGGCTGCAATCAAGCGAAAAAACTGTTGGATAAATCTGAAACTTCCAGAGCTCCGTGAAGACTCTCAGTTTTCCTATGTATTCAGAATTCAGTAAATCCAATGCTTTGGATGAACATCAGAATAGGCATGTTCATTCTTGCTCTGTATTACAAGGTTAACTGTAGAAGGCCACAAACTATGTTCTTAAAGGTCCATTTGTTTCAGCTCTTCTATAATGTAATGGAAATCATATTTTTAAATAAAAGTTGCCATTCAGAATTGCATCACAGCAGGCATAAACTCTGCATTGAACCTGTAAGTCTCTGTCATGTATTGCAACTGAATGCAGGACACTAATTGTGATCTTCATTAGTTCATAAAATGTTTCAGAAACACTATTGTTAACTGAATCAAAGACTGCCACACTTTACATCTCATAAATCAGACATTAACTAAGAAACAGAGCTGATCATGTCCTCTGTGGATTGCACTCATGGTTTCCTTCCTCCCTTCTCCTTTTATTTGTGCTATTGAAAGCAAGGTTTTGGAGAACAGCTGATTTCCTAATCCTGAGAGGACAGTGGCATTTTCATTGTAGTGTCCCGACAGGCAACTCATTTATGATTGTCTCACAGATACATGAACAGGATGAGGGCTGGAGAAGCTGAAGCCACCACAGCCTGTGGTTCTAGAAGACCTCCCCATTCTCTCTGCTCACCTCATAGTCTTGCTAACAAAGCTTGCTTGAAGTGCTGCTTATCAGCCCATACTCCTCACACACATACCCTGTTCAGAGCTGCTTTCAGGAAGATGCAAATAGCAAAAATAATGTGGTTTAGAGAGGTATTTTCTTGCTGATGTGGATCAGCCAGGTTTAAGAATAGCACAACAGAGAAGATGTGGTTGATGCCTAAGCAGAGATGTAGGTAATCTGTTTCTTTATCTTGAAGCAAGCAGCTACTGTGACATAAATATTTTGCTGAGTGACTACAACGTAACATGTGACAACCTGTCATGCGGTAGTAAAACCATATTGCAGTAAGAATACTCCTCAGCAGTAATTTTCAGTTAGAGACCATTTTGAGAGACACAACAGTGCATTTAGAAAGTCCCTGTGAAAGAAAAATGTGAGAGAACAGCTAGTCAGGTAAAGACCAGCTTCCTAGACTCCACTTACCTGCTTTTAGCTTAGACATTACTCACATATTAATGGGAAAATGGAGATTTTCCCTTTGTTGCATCTTGTCTTGAGACTAGGAACTATGAGAGAGCATGCCCTACCTTGTGAAATGGAGGAAAAGATCTAAAAAGAACACCAGTTTAGCATTATATGGCCTTTTCTTCAACCACTGCCAGCAAAAAAGGAGTTGTCTGTGTTTCAGCACAGCAGCTAGGAGTGCTTGAGGGAGTAGGAGGCTGTATGGACCTTCCCTCTGCTCCACATCCTCTGCAGGTCCACAACACTGCATAATGTTACCAACTGATTTGATGTGGGGGTAACCAGATGGATTTACAGATATTTATTTTCATAGTAGAAAAGGAGATATGGTGACTGTAAGATGACTTTTCAGAAAGATTAGATGCTGTTCCTGAATCGGTGCTTGATTTATATCTTTAACTTCAGAGAGCACAATATGTTCTTTAGCATCTAATCCATTAGCACTGTTAGAATGTCCATATCTATGCTTTCCTATGGTAATAAACCACACTTGGAAAAAAAAACCAAACAGATGAATAGAGAAATGTCTTTAAATTTCTCTGAATTTTGCTGAACTATTAAGTCCTTTTTAGGCCAGTGGTGTCAGAAAGTGAGTAGCTGTGCTGTACTCTTTCTTCAGGGATGCTACCAATCTCATGCTGAGAACTTATTGCCTGCAATTCTGTAACAGGGCAAGTGGCTCTTCAGCTGCTCAAAGGTGGCATGGAAAACAGTATGTGTTCTGAGAACATAAAAATATTAGTAATCATTGGTATTATCTCTTGAATTCATAGGTTTCACCTTTGTTTACTGAGGTGTCTAGCCATGACTTCTTGTATACTTAGAAAGGTAGGAAAATAGATCAGGTCCAGAAAGTTGCTTGGAAATTGCCTGTAATAATCCACAGTACAGATGTGAAACAAATTTCAGTTGTCTAGCATTTTAATTTCTTTTTACTTATACTGTGGCTCTATTCTAAAAGGACAAGTTTCTAAAGGTATAAGATATCCCCTAAAGTCTGTATAAAAAAAGGGTTTTCGGGAGGGGAAGAGATGTGTAGAGGGATTCTTCTGTAATCTTATTACATTTGAAACTTGTTTTTTGTTCCTTCCACCCACCCTAAGGTACTTCCAGCATATGATTACTAAGAATTTTCCCACTCACATGTGTTGGTCAAAAATTTTTGACCAAGAATGTATTTTTCCATAAAGTGACTGAACATTTCTCGGCAGAGAAACGTCCTAGGTGCAGGCACCCTGAAGTGCAAAAATTTATTCATAAAGATCTTTGATTGATTCATGTGAGTTTTTTCATGGCTTTGGTAAAATCTATCAGAAAGAGAATTCCCTAATTAAAAACCTTACCTTTTCCCTGTCTATTATGTTCATCCACACTGAAGCTTACAAACAGAAAAGAAGTAACCACACAAACCTTTCAGCCTAAATGTTTTGTGATCATCCGTTGGCATAGTTTGCAGCAGAGTGAGGAAGAATCTGGACTGTGTTTAAAACAGATACTTCTTGATGTAACCCAGTGAGACAAGCCCCTGGCCTGAGCACCTTGCAGCACTGAAGCAAGGCATTGCTTCGTGGTTTATTGTGGATGCTTAGCTGTATTCTGGAGAATGTACAAAAAGTGTGAGGCCAGCAATTTCCACTTCAGGCTCTACAGTCAGCTCTCTCGTCAGCACTCCGAGGAAGGTGAGAGAAAGGTTGTCTTGGAGGCCTCTCAGTGACTGTTGCTTCAATAAAGAGAAAACACATTGTTGAGTCTGAGGACACAGATGTGGGAATAAGTTATTAACGGATACTCAAAATGGGGCTGTAAACGGCTCCAGGGTGTCTCATGCTTGTTGTTGATACCCTACACCAACTGAAGAACTTTAGGCAGTCCTCTGCAAACTCCTCTTAATGTCATTCTTAAGGTCAATTAAGGGTATGTCACACTTTCAATATCTAGGACTATGTATTTCTGCTAATAGCCGACTTGCAACCCTTTGCCATATGCACTGAATCTCCAGGTTGCTGCTGCTGCTGTTACAAAGACAGAACTTAAGAATGACTTTTTAATATCTTTTCCTTGATTAATTTTAAGAGAAAAATCTTGCTTTAATAAACTTGAGTAGAACCCAGAATTAGGACTCTTTAATGACACTGTTACTTGTGGGAATAACATTGCCAGAAAGATTAACTCTCTTAGAAAATAATTGCTACTTTGAGGCATTATTTCTAATTTTCAGTAACCTTTTGTATCCAGACCAAACTTTTATGCCTCTGGGTTTGTGGATGGGAAGAAAAACATCTATTTCTGTGAGGGAGTCATTTTCAGTTAGTGTGGCCTGGCAGCCAGGAGGGTCAACTGTGTCTTGGAGTGCATCAGTCACAGCATCCCCATCTGGGCAAGTCCTGCTTTGCTCTGCTCTGGTCCTGCCTCACCTTGAAGATTGTGTGCAGTTTTGGGTATATAAGAAGGATATAAAGCTATTGGAGAGTGCCCAAAGAAGGGCAACAAAGATGGTGAAGTGTCTAGGCAGGAAGCCTTATGAGTGGAGGCTGAGGTCACTTGGTCTGGTCAGCCTGGAGAACAAGAGACTGAGGGGAGAGCTCATTGCTGTCTGCAACTTCCTCATGAGGGGCAGAGGAGGGGCAGACACTGATCTTTGCTCTGTGGTGACCAGTGACAGGACCCTGAGAAATGGCTTGAAGCTGTCAGGGGATGTTTAGGTCGGATGTTGGAAAAAGGTTCTTCACCCAGAGGGTGGCTGGGCACTGGCACAGGCTCCCCAGGGAAGTGGTCATGGCACCAAGCCTGACAGAGTACAGGAATCACTAGGACAACACTCTCAGGCACGTGGTGTGGGATGTCTTTTCCAGGGCCAGAACTCAATGAGTTGGACTCGATGATCCTTATGGGTCCCTTCATGAAATTGTACCTCAAACAAATACCATAAATCCAATGACAATGTAAACTCAAAACAAGTAGCTATGGATTTTATTAATACCCAACCACAAAACCTTCTATTATTTGCAGTGGACATCAGCTGAGTAAAAAGAAATAGGAGATTATCAATGCCAATCTACTTTTTTTTCAGTCTTTCAAAAGCTTTGGGTATTGTAAATTTTCAAACCAATGCATTTGCTGTGATATGCCCTAAACACTGTTCCATAGGGTCTTTTTGGCGTGCAGGTACTAGCAATTACTTTTACTGGTGTTCCTTCACTTTGCATAAAATATTTGATGTTGGAAGACATATAGTCCAGATAGTAGAGTGTCCCTATGCAAATTGGAACAAAAGATGGCTCACTTCTGTGGCAGTAAAAAATATGAGCAGGAGAGAAACCTGAATCCCCAGCAGCTTTAGAAGAGGGAATCATGGGGTCATTCACATCAGGCAGAAGAACTGAATCTGTCCCTCAAAATGTCTGATGAATAATGTGGTCATTGCTAAATTCTGTTGTTTCATAAATTGTATCCAATTTTCCCTTTATGTCCATTTAGAAGGTTCAAAATGGAATTGAAAAGCTTTGTTTTGTAATTAAGGCAAATAAGCACTTTTTCTGTGAGGGAAAAAACCTCTTCATTTCAACCTCAACCATTTTCCCCCAGTTATTCAGTTCAGTGATTGAACTGAATAATTATAGTGCCTAACTGTTATTCATTTATCATTCAGGCCAAACTGAAATTGCAGTTATTAATCAAAGTATATTATGATGGTTGGCAAAATGAATCACTGTTCCTCCAAAATAAACTCTTTGTCAGTGAAAACTGATACATATATGGTATATCAGAAAATGTTGCCATTTCTTTTGGTAGCTAGCTACAGCTTTAGGGTCCTACAGGACCATTTCTGAAAATATTTATTTTGTGGAAAATACAAGCACAAACAAGTTAGGGATATCCAAACTAGATTACATGAAATAAATGTTTTCTTTTAGTATTCAGTTAAAACTTATTTTAAAATAAAGTTTTGAGAACTTTAATATATTCGCATAACACATTTTCCTAAATATTTCACATGAATTTTGTGCTGAGAATTTAATGCCATATAAAAGCTTAATTAAATGCTCGTGTAGTTTGTAGGTCTTCATGAACTTTGAGGAAGACAATAAAACCAAAACAGATTGTACTGATGAACTTCTGCTTGTCTTAAATTAAGAAACAAGTAAAGCAGCATTAGCAAATTTTCCATTCCAACTTCATAGACGCTGAAGTGTTCAAATAGATTGAACATCTTTCCAGCTTATGAAAAATGATATGAAGGGGAAGTAGGAACAGCCGTAAGAATTGACTTGAACTCTATATCACTGATATACAAGGCATGAAAACTATTTTGCTGTCACAGTTTTTATATATATAAAAACATATATTGCTTGATTAACTATGTTATTACACAATTTCCAGGGGAAAAAAAATTGTAATTAAATTCTGAAAAAAAGATAGATATATCAAAGGAAGAAAATTCATAGATGTTTTTAACAAAACAAATCCTTGCATAGATACTACTCTTCAAAGCACTCAAGTTAAAATTGACAATTTCCAGGCAATAAAATCTAATTCCATCTTAAATTGAAATAATATGGACAAGATTTTCAGATGATATTTGCAAACGCTGGGCACTATCTCCTCCAGGCATGCATTTTGATTCATTTTTTCTTTATGGAAACTTCACTATTTCCAAGAAGTTTCTCAGAGCTGCTTTTTATCATATAAGGTCCAAACAGCTGGAAAAGAAGTTAAGAAGTTTTTTCACTTACTGTTGCTGTTGGGAGGTTTTACAACTGAGACAGTTTGTGTATGGGTGTTCATTCCTTCTGTCACACCCCAAAACCTCTCCTCCTCTCCCTCAACTGCAGGGGGAGTTTGTGCAAACCCAGCCTCAGCAGATGAGCCTCTGGGCTGTGGCCTCTCCCACCCTGAACTCAGCCAGAGATGATTTGCAGCACAGCTGCTGAGTTTGTCATTCTTTGTGGATACATTCTTCTCCCTCAGCCTTGTTTACTTCTCCTTAGACCTGAGATATTTGGACAAAAGTACCACCTTTATCTTATCTCAAGTTTCTGTCAGAGTCCAAATTCCTGTCAGGAGGCATATTCAGGAAGGGGTGGGCTTCAATGGTCAGTAGTCGCTGCAGTGGACAGAAGTCCTTTGGTGATCTTAACAATATTTAAGTCAATAGCCATTTTCAGTCTCTCACATCTGCATGATCAGTATCAGTGAAAAAGTTAGGAGAAGAACATATGGAAGAAGGGAAGTAACTTAATGACCTTCCAGGCCCAATTACTCTAAATTTTGACAAAATCCTAAAAATGAAAATCATCTAAGATTAATATGAGTTTTGACAAATTACTTTATATTCTCATATATTAATGTGAAATATTGATTTGAGGTAATTTTCAAACAATACATTAAGTCTGCAATTATAAAATTTTAAACTGGTTTCAAGACAGTACAGTTTCAGATGTTTTAAGATCCATTTGTGCTAATGGATAAAAAGTGGGTAAAATGTCCTTAAAATATCAATCTGACTCAGTGTTTCTGGATTTTCTCCAGGAGTATAATCTTTTTTTTATATATCTTGTGAGAAAAAACAGTGGAACTTTGGATTAGGTCAAGAGTTCCTTTGTACAGAAAAGCCAGCAAGATTGAGGTCTCATGCTAGTCAAAAAAAGAACAGAATCATATTCTTACATATAAGTTTTGAGATAAGAACATCATTATGTTATACAATAGGATCCTGTAGGAAGTTTCCATGAGAAAAGCAGCTGTCCAACAAGTGGATATATTTTAACCAAGACTGACTTTCAGTTCGGTGTTACTGGGCACTGGTAATTAGAAATCACCTTATGAAACGGAGTTACTTATTCGACCAGTGAAGCACAATCACCAATTATGTGTCTCTTGTTAATGCACTATACATATAATTTAATTTTCTTTGACTTATGATTCAGACTTTATTTTTAAAAAACAATGTTGGTATCTCTGATCTCTAGTGCACTGTCTTATCTGTAATATAAGAAGATGAAGCAAGACGTAATGTGCTATGGCAAATGCAGATGTTTGCCAGCTTGCAGTCAATTGGGTCCTCTTCAGATTCCCAAGACTGTTGAAAAATAATTGATAGATGTCTTGCAATGACATCAGCCAGCACTTTGAGTATTCTCAGATTAATCCCATCAGGTCCCATAGACTTTTAGGGAATCAGCTGGTGCAGCAGATCACACACAAGTTCAAGGTTAAGCGCATTTTATAGATTAGGAACTTCAATTAATGACAGTATTTTTAAAGTCCTGATCAGAGGAATAAAACTGTGGAAGCTATTAATGTTGTGTTGCAGCGGAAAATGCAATCTATTTACTTGACCTGGAATAACCAGCAGAGTTAAAAGGGCTCATTATTAGAATAAAATAACATTTGTTGGAAACAGTAACAGCTGATATTAGAGACAAACTACAGACTGAGGTCTCCATTTATCTTGCCACTGCACTATCAAAATACAAAACCTCAGTAATAGGAATGATTTTTCTGAATTCAGTATCTAGTTCTCAGCAATGTATTTTAGTCACGCAATCAGATTCAGTGAGGCAACGTATCCTTAGGCACGAAAGTGATATCAGCTATGTATTTGAGCAGGGTTAAATATCATATCTTGTTTGTTGTTTCAAAGGGACAATTTTACCACAAGATATTTTTAACTTTATTTTTATTCTTTTCCTTTGTCAATGCCTGAAAATGGATTTTTATGAACATTAAAATAATCAGATATGCAACTGTTACGAGGGTCCATAATCTAAACAAAATCTAAACATTTTTTGGTAGCTGAATCAAAATTTCTGTCTCATGAAGATTACAGGTATAATTCTTTGAAAATAGATTTTACTGTTATTAGAAATATAACAACCATTTGTTTTGATAAAGTTATTTCTTTCTTACTCAATAGTTCATCTTTTACATCTTTGTTTCCTAGTAGCTAACTGTGCATCTGTATTTAAGGTGTGTAGACAGTATCCTAATACTGTCTCTTACACCCACATAAGACCTTAATTTTAAATATCCAATCACATTCTGTAAATAAACAACAATTTAACTGGGACAAGCAATCATAGACTGAAGTCAATTGACAGAAACACAGGAACAGAAAACATTTATAATGATGATACAAAGTAAGACTTATCTACATACACTATTTCAAACCTCTTCTGCAGCAAAATGAGTACTGGTGATTAAGGAGTAACATTGCATATACACAGAATATAGAAACACATCCCGGTCCGAGTAATGGGGAAAAAAACCTCTGGTGTCCAGATGATATTTGAGTTATGTATGAGAATAAATCCTAATTATGGTGAAATTAGGAATAGCAACGGGTTGGTACAATGCTCTGCTACTAGTAGTGTCTTTTCTCCACAGGAAATCTTGAAGTTCTGTTTCTGTAGGCAACGAGAAGTGATTTTGAGATCTTTGCTACAACTGGATAGTGACTCAATCTATTTATCTATGAATATTTGCACACTCTGAAGGTGTAAATAATTTACTATGAAGGAACCTAAGAAAACAGAATTTACATCCTTTCAGAAACTTTACATGGAAATTTTATTTTCATTTTTCTTCTTTTTCTCCCAATTGCTTATTATACACAATTTTCATTGTAATTTCCCATAAATATATATGGACAAACTTGATATATTACACAGTAGTACAAGCCTGGAATAGAAGTTAATGAACAAAAATGCATTTAAATACAATTTAATGCAATGCATAAGCATTTTACAGGGTTAATATACATTATGAACAACGAATTTTGTCAGGTAATAAAAGGGATTTGGCATCTAGAAAGAGAATGTTATCATTCACTCATATCTCTTTGGAACATAAATAGCACCTCTATCTAATAAATGATTGTCAAAAAAAAAATCTAGCCAATATATTCAAGTAAAAACCATACAGTATTGCAAAATACAGAAAGGAAGAAACAACTTTATTAGTCAACAATAATGGTTACTGCATGTTTAATTATTGCATAGCAATACCAGGTTCTGTTGATAAACTGCAGATACGGTGAACTTTCCAAGTAGGCTGTAAGTGGAAAATGCAGCTGTATCACTCTTCAAGGAAGGGAATTTATGTATGTGATTTATGTACCACTCTGAAAAAATCTCCCAGTAATTTTACGGTATAACGTTTTTAAAGAGTGAGAGCCAAATGTAGACTTTTCATGGGCTTGCCTACTTGCAGACAAATTAAAACCACCAAAACCTGTAAAAGGTACGATAAATTGTCTGTGTTTTTAGTGACTAATGTTCTGGAGAGTTTCACATATTAATCTAACAGGAATATTGTTTGCAGGCGCTTGAGTATTCTCATTTTCAATACTTGTTACACAAATATCATGTCCACCAATACTTTGTATGAACTCGTCATACATACCACAGTAGATGAAAACTCAGTCTGTTGGTCGCAGTCTGTTCAGAGATCATTTAGTTAATGTTTCCACAGCAACAACACCCCACCAACAAGTTCACCAGCAATGTAGGTTTTGCCGTCTACATCAATGAACACTCCCAGTGATCTTAGGCTGCTTTGAACTGAGTCATAGTTGGAAACCAGTGTTACGTAATACTGCAGCTTTTTGAATGAATTTCTACTATAAATAAACCTAGCAGAAACTGAAAAATAACATATGCTCTTACAGAAAAGCTTCAAATTTTTCTGTCATTTGTGGAAGCTTTTTATTTGCTTACAATTATGTTTCATTTATCAGGCACAATATGCAACTTACTCTAAAACGTTATATATATTTTATATATACATAAATATATATAATATATATAAATTAGAGTTTTATATATAGGGGAATACATATATACACGCATACCACACCTGCATATATATTCCCTTATATATGTCCATATATACATTCACAGAAGACATAAACCATTTTCTCTGGAAATAAGAAAAATGAAAGTTATAAACTGCTCAAAGAAGACTTGAAAGGAAATAGATAATTTCCTTTGGGGTTAACAGACTTGTTTGGATACTTATTTAAATATATTCTCAGTATTTTATAATCTACATTCAGAGTGTATGGTGGGATTTTTTTTTTAATTTATTTACATAGACCGTTAAAATAATACATATTGTGCGTTAATTTCGGGACTGATTCATTAGGAATATTATGCAGGCATAGCAAATTTGCCAGTTGTAACAAATCCTGTGTTTGCTGTGTTATATTTGACAGTCCTGAGATTTGGAATGGAGAAAATAAGGCTGAAACCTCCACTGAAGCCACATCACCTCCAATGTCTGATAAAACTCTTTGATTGGTATTTTTATGCTGGCTTTAGTGGACTTTGTACTAGGTCCTAGAAGGCAAGAATGGTTTGAAGAATATCTTTGAAGGAACAATAATCTCTGGTTTTGTAAAGAGCATGTGAAGAACAATCATTATTCCTTGGCCCCAACCTAATATTTTGTGACTACCTCCTTCAAGTGCCCCATGAAAGGAAAAGCAAGCTAAAATTTGGTATTATTTCTAAATCAGAAACACAATTTTTTTTCAGGGATGTAAAATGCAAGATGTTCTGTAATACTTTTAAAAACTGTTTCAATATATTAACTTTGTTAATTTCCCTAACTCAGAAATTGTAGGAAAACAAAAAAGAAAGGAGGATCAGCATCTCACAGAAAGAAAATAGACTTTGGATATCTAAATGACATGTTGAGGTTTTATACCAGATCAGTGATGCAAAAACTTCACAAGTATGGATTAAGTGTTCAGACTTAATAAAGATATGCCAACAGATACAAAGATGTGGTCATAGATGTGCACTGTCTTAAAAATAGAAGTGTAAGCAGCTTTAAATATTTGTATTGGGAGACTTTGTAATAGTCTGTACAGGTTTCACCATTATGCATTTTGTTAACTCTATTCCTCCAGGGTTGTGCAAGTCTCCAAACTTCAAGTGAGAGGTAGATGATGAGAAAAATTTGAACTGCAAAACTACAACATGCAAATTATGTTGAAACCACACAGCAATGATTCTGCAAATTCTGATAAAAAATGTGATAGTCCATGCAAGCACTTTCATTATATATATATTTGCACAAATATCAGAAGTGCACCCACCCCCGAAAAAATCCAAACAGCCTTGTTAAAACTGGTATGCCATCTCTGAAAATAATTATTTTAAAATTCCCTTTATATTCCTCTCTGTGAGTAGAAAAATAGTCATCTATAGAGAAACTAACAAAAATTGACCCATTCAATTTTGTTATAGGCAAAATTGTCAGTGTCATTTATAGCATGTTCATCTATAAAAGTGGTGACTGGCTCTGTTTAGTCCTGACAGCAGCCCAAAATTTGGCTGCATGTGGTATCTGTAACTTATGTATCCCAGTAATACCTCTCCACTAATATTCCCAACCAGACATAAAAGAAGCAAGTGAAAAATGTTGCACTTGGCAACATGGCAAATGTGGCATTTCAGGAAAAACAACAGGAAGAAAGAGTATATACGCAGTCCAAATTTTTGTGTTACATCAAAATGAAGTATGGGGTGTTGGAGGTGGAGAACGTTTAAGAGGAATGAGAATTCTCTGGGAGAAACAATCACGTACACATTGCCAAATGTTTTTTAAGCATGGTGGATGCTGATATGCAACACAACCATTAAAATCCACGTGAATTTTGAATCAATGTCAGTGAAATTGCTGCCATTCACTTCAGCAGTAAATAAAGCTGAACTTCCTCTCATAAGGACAACATCACTTAAAAAAAAAATCTATTTGAAGATGAAGTAGGATTTTCCCTAGCTGTGTCAAAACAGTTCACAAATCACACTCCTGAAATAAAAGCATTGTAGTCTTCCATATAAAAAGATGCTTTTCTGAACTTCATGGAACTATCAACAACTGCAACCACAGTTAATGGGGAGAGATGGGAGGGTGTGAAATTTTGATACGTTCCTGAAATAGTACTGAGAATTATTAGTGAGGAGTCTTTCTCTAGAGTTGGAAAGGGCAATCAGGAGAATTCTCCAGCTAATAAAGTGTATGACATAAAAAACCCAAAAGAGAGAGAAGTATCTGGATGTGTACTTTAAAACAACTTGAAATTTTACCCTGATATTAAACAGGGAAAAATATTATTGATGCTATCCACCCTCCTACTAATTTTAAAATCTTGGCATTATTTTTTCTAGAAGAGAAAGAGGATAATCAGGCTTAAAGATACGGTGGCAGAGAAATTAAAAGAATTAAGTATACATGAATATAAATGAGAATAAGACCAATTAAGGATTCGCTTGCACTGACAGAGACTACAGATTCTTATAGTGCATAAGAGATGCATGTGCTATGAAGTTTGAGAACATTTCTTCATCACTGGTCAGGGGAATGTCTTAGTCCTGACCCTTCAGTGGATCATACTGAGGGTGAGGTAATTAAGAGAAACCAAAGGAATTTGGAGAGATGATATATATACCCAGGTCTAATTGTGAAAGCAGAAATGTAATCATGAAATGATTTACAGTACAAATTACAGGTTAGTGCAAGTAAGAGTGATATTCAGGAGTTTGAAGGCAAGTTATACTCATTTTGCTATTTTGATGCTCAGAATAAAGTTGATTCAAGGCAATTTATTTTTATCATTACTTTTAGAAATAAGAGCTACCTATACTAGGCAATTGCCCTTTAGGACCTGTTATTTGGAAGACACAGATTTTTAATTCGAGGCAGTTTTTGCATAGATATGGTTCCAATTTTCTTCCCTCATCTCTGGATTTTAACTTATATTCAGTAGTATCAAGAGTATGCTGATGGGTTTCATTTTGTTGCCATTATTAAGAGGAAGAGTAATGAAAGAAGTGTAAGGAAATGTTTCACTTGACTTTTCCTACTTTATATTGCTCCAGTTGCCTGCATAATTTTGCCTTATGGGATTAAAAACTGCACATTGGTGAGTGGCGGTAAAGCAGCTCTTGCACTCCTATTATCTTTTAACATAACAGACCAGAGAAGAAAGAGTAGCATCTCTGTAGAGTGTTTATAGAAATTTTTATTTCTTCTGAGATAGTAACGTAATTTTTGCTATTGGTGGTCAAGTGTGTCTATGGCTCAAGGAACCTTCCTTTTCCCTTATTTCCTATGCCATGTTGTTTTGTATTCTGAGATCCTGCATATAGAACAGGCAAGTTGCCTGCATATTTCCTGAGAGGCTTTTTTTATCATCATTTTTCTGAATCCTTTATTTACTCAACAGCAACTTTTAACAGCCTTCAGTCAAAAGTTGACACTTGTTGTCTTCTACCCTGTATTCTTAATCATGCTGCTTTTTTGCAAAGAGATAATAAGCACCTACAGTTTTGCCTCAGACATTGTGGTTCAGCTTCTGTATTAATCTCTTTTCAACTGATCTCTGCCTTTCTATCAGTGGCTGTCAAGAGCAGAGTGATGTTCCTGATGACTACTCCTCAGCTAAAATTTCAGTTCATCTTTCACAATCCAGCGTTTATAACTGATATTCCTCACTGTATGAAAGCTTAGTGTCTGTGAAACTCATCACTTTCTGGCTATGGGCACGCAGGGCCTTCACAGATCCTGGAATTCACTCAGTATGTTTGTACAGCCAAAAAGATAGCAATGCTTTCATGTCATGGCATGCTGGCAAGGCTAAGGTTCAGAGGGAGGTGCAATGTATTTATTTCCCCTCTGAAGTTGGGAGCTGGGAGAGGAACTGTAATTTTACTGGAACTGAATCATTCCCCTTTACACAGTACACCACTCAAATCCGAACACGCAACCCGTATTTTCTCCCAAAACTCTGAAATGCATGTATTTTGTTTCTGATGCTCCTAAAACATTACAGGATTTGTTGGAGAAGTTTGGTTTTCCTGAATATAATTAGGTAAAAAGCAGGTATTAAATTCTGTACCATGCTGAAAGTAGATTCATGATGTTTCTCCCAAAAACAGTGATGAGAAAATTAAAAAATTCAGCACTACTGTTGAACTTTATAAGATGATAAACCACCAAAATAAAAGCAAGTACTACCAACACTTTTAGAAGAAAAATTAAAATCATATTGAACTTTTTAATATTAAGAAATAACTTTCTTAAAAGCCCTCCTATATCTACTAGATTTTACTATTAATTTTAAAATTTTTTTGTTGGCACTTCAAAGTGTGTTTATCACAGTTAGCTCTCTGACCAATATATTTCCAACTTTTTTGAGATTTAGAAGAGGACTAAAATGAATGGTATTCTTTTCCTGGAACTGAGTGTAGGTGTATCCTGCATAAACAGTGCATAAATGTTTTATGAATCAGACAGTTTATTTTCACAATTTCTGAGGCATTTATAAGCATCCCTCCAAAATGAATAGCACCTTTCCTTACCTAGAAATAGAACAGAAATAATTTCACATATTTCCTTCAGAAGCTTGCACTTTTAACTTTCAAATGTAATACGAAATGATTTCTGTAAAGTCAAATTGTAGATTTATGCTTTCTTTTGTCTAAAGGAAGAGGAAGAATTGTGTACATGTTAATTTATATGAGTCTCTGCATGGAATTGTAGACACAAGACTAAACATCCTGCATAAAACTGATATGTCAATACAAAGCTTCCAGACTGGTATTGTCAAGGTGCCTTGCAGCATTTTTGCTCAAAGCAGCATTACAAAAGAAGAACTAGCTTTTCCCTAAATTCCTGGGAAGGGGAAGTGAGCACTGGTATGAAGCCACCTATCTGCAAAGATCTGAAGTTAGATCTTAAATCTCCTCTCAGGAAACCATCAAACTACTAACGACTTGTCAATAAAGCCAAGCATCTACTTTGAAGTCATTGCCATGAAACTGAGTAAGGCCATAAAAGCCAAGGGTTAGTATCCTTTTAACATCAGCAGATTCTGAATCTAGTCCCTTTAGGAAAATGGCTTTACAGTCCGATCCAGATCCTTCAGCTACACAGGAATACATAAACAAACAAACTAATTGCCACTCTTGTTAGAAATGTAAATCTTGGGTTTAAATCTCTTATGTACAGGCAGATTTTAGCTTAGTTTGAATTAGCAAGGTCTGAACGTACTTTGTATTCAAATGTATATGTTGAAGTACAATGTAATCAGCTATCACTGGAGGAAACTACTTCTGGAATCTATTATAAATCAGCTTTTTATTGTATTTTAGAGATGTGCTCACCAATTACTTGTCTCCTACCCTTAACTTTTATATCCATATTATAATTTCTTCTGCAGCCATATTTTTCATCTAGTGGGCGTACAAAAGAGAACGTTTCAGTGTGCTTTGGTCAGGTATTACATCTCTTTTGAATCAAATCTTTGACTTTATGTTCTCTTTAATATTAGTGGTAAGTAGTGTTTGGGCAGATTATTTCAATAGACTTTAATCACATCCTAAAGATGGATGCAAGGATCTTCCCAAATAAGAGTAGGAGATACATTTGCATTAGATATCCTTCTGAAACAAAACTTGTCATTGGAAGGTTTTATAACCTGGTTTACCTGACTCCTGACTGTCCAGAGTCAAAATTTAATGGACTCATTTGCATTGAGTCACTACCTCTGTAATTCTAATTTTGTATCGCTGAAATAAATAAACTGTAGATAGTAATTTAGCTTAGAGTCTTGCCATGGGGCAAAAATCTGTTCCCATCCAATATTGTAACTGATCATTATTACCACAAAACCTGGCCTGTGTCTTGAAGACATATTCCTAATGGAAGTCATAAATGTTGCCTTCTGAGCTATATTTCAGATTAAATATTGGTTTCTCTTTCTGACGGATCTTCAAGAGCTTTATCAGCTCTGCTGGAAGCATCTTCATTCTCATTGTTTGTTAATGGTTCTGCTTCCTTTGGGTCAGCATTCTTCTGTGCTTTCTGCTTCTCATCTTCTAACTTCTTTTCTTTTGCCAAAAGCCTGTAGTTGATGGCATTGCCAATGAACAACCAGATACTGGCCACAGTCACAATCACTCCGCAGACAAAATACATGTACTGATATTCACCAGTAACGTCTACTAACCAACCTGAAATACAAAGACAAGAGCAGAGAAAAATGGTATTTAGACTAGGATGCCACATATAATCCACATATTTCCCTTGGAGAAACATCTATATTTTCTTGGTTTTGAAGCTGGAGCAGAAACACATTTTTCAACATGTTAAAGTTGTCTAACATAGACAGTGGAGGAACTCTTAAAAAAACCCTGTATTAGTCAAGATAGCAATTGTCATTGAAGACACTGACAATAAAAAAATATTGAAGAACAAAGTAAGTAAAGCTTAATGAATAATGACAGACAGTTTTTCAGCTCTTTTATTTTCATTCTTTCATTGTCTTATTATTTTATTCACCTCCTAATTGTGTTTCCTATTGTTTGGAGTGACAGTCTGACACTCACTGAGGCTGCATAAAGATAATAGGATGAAGAGGTATGTGCCTTTTTAGGCTGCTGTCTCCGTGTATCAGCTGCCTGCTTTTCACATTTACTTTCCTGTGACTGGTGAAAGAAAGGCTTGTCCCTTCAGCCATCACGCTGAACTGCTGTGTTTTAAACCCTGAGCCCTGTACCTAAAACTTACATTCAGACCTCTGAGATTAATTTCTTCAGGACAGGGAGAATAAAGTACAACAGTTCTTCCAATTTATGAGTCATTCCTTTTAAATTTTTCCAACTCCCAAGTTAACATTTGCACATATCCAAGCATTCAGCTCTGAACTTTCCTACAGTATAATTGAAACTCACAGGGTAACCTGCACACTTCAGTTTAGTATGTATTTAGATGCTTTTACTGAGTTGAAACCATAATGCCAGCCTATTCACCTGATACACATTTACAAGCCATCAAATTATTCCAGACTTTTCTTTTTTTCACAAACCTAGTATTAGGAAAGACTCAAATAGCACTGTAAGTGTACAATTCACCTCTTAGTGTAAATAGTGCAACGTGCTAATTTTTATCAATGATCAGTCTCATAAATAATGTTTAAAAACCAAAATTATGAATTAGCTTTGTTTCAGCATACTATTTTAAAGGATATGACCTAGTCAAAACTAGAGCTTATCTCTTCCATGTGTTCATCCGCTTTGTTGCCTCTGTTTAACAAGTTAAATCAATTATTCATAGTGTTATAGCACAAACAAATGTTTTCCAAAACTCCCACAAACCTAATATACTGAAAAATAAATAACTGCGGAAGCTACCGCTCCAGAAATATTAGATTTGAGTTGATACTGAACCTGACTGAAAAGGCTGGACTGTAGTGGTTACAGGCTCAGACCCCCCACTAGGTGGCACAGAAAGAGTCTGTGTGAGAATATATTCTGCTCTACCTTTACCAAAGTGGATTTGTATGTTAAATGATGAGAAAATTATGGAATGCCTTTAGAAGTATTAAAACTTTATTTGTAAAAATATTATTGTACTGAAGTGAGTGGAATTGTTTTGGCATATTTAGAATTGCACACAACAATGCTATTTTTGTAGAAATACTGACAGTAGTCTGAAATACCTTGGTACGTATAAATGCTTTTAGGCACACATAATCTTGCTGACTTCTGAGGCAGTGCTGATGTGGGTATAGTACATGTTCATAAGGCTGGCAATCTCACTACCTTTATATTCTCATATTGTTGGGCTTATGCTGCAACACACACACCAATGCTTCTCAATAAAATTTGAGCATCTATTTTTTTAATCTCTTAATCATCAGAAATCTCAATAATATGAAGCTTACTGTCAGCATTACTGAATACTGACCAAAAAGCTAGAAAACAGAAAATACGTTCTGTAACACTCTTCACCATTTTTGCTGCTAGAAACCCAAGTGTTATGAATATAGTCTAAGGTATACACCTAGGATCCCCTTAAGCTCCCCTTACACTTGAAAGAGAGAAGTTGGCAACACTGACATCTTTCAGCCAGTTCACACTCTGATTTGCCTTGCCCCTATCTTTTGGCTATAGAAACAGGCTAAAGGACTGGCTGTGAGCAGAGATGGGGTGGGAAATCTCCACAACACCATGATGGAATCCCACCGGGTGTGTACCCTGCCTAAACAACTGAGCATGCCTGTGTTCCTTCTGACACCTTCCTGCTAGTTTTTCTCTCCGGAAATGCCAGTTCTCTCTGTTTAGACAAATTAAGTTGTTTAAGCAAATGTAAGTGAGCACTCTTCAAGCTGCCCCTAGGTTGGAAAAAAGTAACTGATGCAGGTACTTTTTACTATCAGGCTGTTACAGTACCTTTCTAGTCACAGTGAAAACATTAAATAACATTAAGAACAATGTTTATATTAATTCAACGCTACATTACAAGTTTATGCTGGAATGTCTGAAAAAATGGGAAGAAATAGATTCTTACCTCCTAGAGGAGGGCCTATGAGCACAGGGCAACATTCCACAATGGTGACAAGTCCCACTGCACTGGAAAATCTGGCAGCTCCGACGAGGTCCATCAATGTCTCAAAAAGTACGCTGCTAACCATTCCAAATGCAAAGCCAAAAAATACAGCATATATCACCAAGCCAGTGTAATTTTTTGCCAGAGGGCACAAGATATGACAGACACCATTGTATAAGACAGCAAAACTAAAAAAATACTGAATCTTTGGCCGGATAAACCTGGAGTTTGCTACAAGTCCCATGGAAGGCCTAGCAAACATGTCTACAAAGGCTAAGATAGAGAGCAAAAAAGCAGCAGAATATTCATCAATTCCCTTGTGCTTGGCATAAGGAGCCAAGAATACTATCGGAGCAAAGAAACCAATAAACATAATGACATTTCCTGACAAATATATCAGAAACCCTCTGTGTTTGAAGAGGGACAGATCTAGATACTTATTAATAGTTTGCCAACAAGACTTTTTGTTGTTTTTGTGCAAGGCAGAATCTCCAGTGCCTTTTTCAACATCTTTTTTCACAGGAGGGACTTTTTTCGGTCCAACAGGTCTCATGAGTGACCCAGCCACACAGCAGTTCAGAAGAAGTCCTCCCAGAATAAGAAAGCTTCCTTTCCAGCCAAAAGCATTAAAGAGGAATTGATTGAGAGGTGCCAATGTGCTCAGAAACACTGGACTTCCAGCCATCGCCAATCCATTAGCGATGGGACGCTTCTTATAGAAATACTTGCCAATCATGGTCAAGGCAGGCTGTAAGTTGAATGCTAAACCCAGACCTAAACAAGACATAAAAGACAATATTATTGCAGGTCATGCAGTGAAAAGCATATCCCACCTCTTTCAAGTTATTTTTAAAATGACCAATATCCAGTCCAGTGATTCTCAATATAGAAACCAACTAGCATCAGAGAATGAAATACAGCCTCATTGCTGTCTATGAGTGTTAATACCAAGATTGTGTCATGGTGGCATTTGGTCATCTTCCCTCTGTAGCACTGCATTGAAAGCCAAAACTCCTCGTTCTGTTTCAACAATGATAGAGACAGGGGAATCACATACAGAAGAATGATGGTATCAATGCCTTGACTCACCCTTTCTATATTTGCTAAGCTATTATACAATTCTCTCTTGGCTCATTTAACAAAAGTTATTAAATGTCACCCCAGCTACAATGAATGCAGGGTTTATTTAAATGCATAAATCTCCCATTTCCAACCCTAATTAAAATCCAACTTGTCTGCAAAACTGGAGCATAAAATGGCAAATTATTTTCCAGCACATTCAGTTCCCCTTCCCCAGGTCACTATTAAGGAGTTGTAAAGGACACACATGGGAGCAGACCACCCATCCACATCAGCTGAGTGTATAAACCGAACCCTAAGCTGAACCTCTAGGCCTTCTCTCTGTATTAAGACATCTAAGCCATAGGCTCTAATATCCATCTCCTTGATGGTACAGGAGAGATGCTTTCTTCCCTAATAGGCCCATTCCTGGACTCTGACTTTACTCTTTCGGTAGGCACCAAGTTTAGGATGTCAAAAATAAGATATTTAAAGATTAATCACTGAATAAAGAAGGACTCCTTTAGTCCCAACATAAAGGAAGATGAGCCTGAATATCCAAGTATTATCTTGTTCATTTATTACCTGCCAATATTGCACCTCTCCTTCCTTATTCTGAGAAGGGAATTTTAAAAAAACCCACAACTTTTGATAAGGAGATTCTTTAATTTACTGGCATTACAATAACTTTACTTCATTGCTTTAGGCCTTTGATAGATGATTATGAGTAATTGTATTTGGTGATTGACCCTGGGGGATTTTAAACAGAAAACAATTGAACTGAAAGTTGTCATAATTTTCTGTGAGAGGATGTGTATGTGCAAACCTACAGAAAGTTGGTACAAGCTTGCACAATTCTACTAGAATTTGGCCAGCCTCTGCCACCCTGTTTGCAGTGCAACATGATTGAAAGCTAAAACAATGAATGTGAAATTGTACACAAATGACTGTAACAAGTGCTGTCATGAGCCAATTAATTTTTATACCATAATTATAGTGTGGAAAAGTACATGCATACAGCATTTATCGAATAAATTCATCAGTTGTTTCTGAATTATCCTTAAAAATAATTCAACATCATACCAGGTAATTTCAGGTAGCTGAAATTAACTGATCTTACTGCCTTCTTGGATTGCATCTGTACACAGAAAATTCTTGATCAGTGAGGCTCATTTGTAGAAAAATATTGGAAATAGTTCAATACAACATAACATAATATAACCTTTTAAACAGGACTCTTACCTCCAACCACACCGATACATATATACAGTTCAAGGACGCTATTGCAGAAAGAGGATGCAATCATTCCAAATGAACACAGGATACCCCCTGCTATCATCACAGGCCGGCTACCATACTTATTCACCAAAATGCTGCTTATGGGACCTGTTGGTAGAAAGAAAATGCAATTTCAGGTAACAGGTAACTCTGTGTTTGTATTTATGACATGTTGGAATGCTTTCCTCTTCCATCTGGGAAAATGTTAAACTGTTTCTATACCAATCTGTCTTACAAACAAACTCTGTGAGTTTGCAGACACAAGACTTGATGTGGATATACTACTTCCATGACAATATAAATATTGATTAGTTATGGAGATGGATAAAAAGATTAAAGACATCAGACAAACAAGAGGGATTGTTACAGTTCACGAGCAATCGATACTGAGATCAGTCAATGGAAGTTTCGAAAGTGCAAGGCCTAAGAATTTCAAGTATGAGACAGGTATCAAAACTCCACAGAGCAGCAGGAACCTCCAGGCAAGCAGACTAAAATTACTTAATACTGCAGCATGTCCTGCACCCCCACTTAGAACCACACATAGGCTTAAAAATATTGTCAAACCAGAACATAAATCTCTGGGCCCTGAGGCTTGTTTTCCCTTACCTCATCAAGAGGGGAGTGTTAATGGGCAGTAAAATGACTGTAGGCTGTCTGGGAAAATCTAAAATGTGGTTTAGCATAAAGACCTATAAACATTTAAAATATTGCTGCAGGTTCATTTTTCAGTTTCAATTGCAATTCAGTTTATGGTATAATTACATCCATACTAACCAAACAGCTAACGTGCAATTTAGCATGACATACATTATATGTTTTTGAACGAGCATGGCTAGAATAGATGGTGTGCTACATATCAAGATTAAGAGGTTGTCAAAGTTCTTTAGGTAAACCTGCATAGCACCTGATTACACTACATTTGGCCCAAACCATTACGAATAATCTTGCTTTTGCAATAATGAAACTTATCCAACACAAAAATTTAAAATAATAAAAGCAAAACAAACCAAAAACCCAACATCATGAAAAGCAAAGTATTTCAAACTTAAGATAGAGCTGGCACCTAGCATGAAGTGGAATGCCTTGATTTGCATCTGAGCTCACTGCAAGTTATTCACTGTACTGGTAACAGTTTTAAGTCTCTGTTTTTATAAATATCTAAAGGAATAAACTTCATGTTGTGAGAAGCCAAATCCAATGAAATTTAAGTGTGCTTTCATAGGCACAGTTATATTTTAGACTTCACTCTTTGAATTACCTTAAATGTATTAGAGTATTATTATTGATAGACTGCAAATGTTAATTACTATAATTGTTATTTGCATATCCACAACACAAGTCTTAAGGATATGCCAAATGATCAATTTTTAGCTTACTTCCTTATCGAAATAAGCTTCTACAATAGAGTTAGCCTGTGCCTATCTGTCTTATCTAATAGCTCATGAATACAGAGATCAACTTGAAATTAACTTGACTGGAAAGCAAAGATTTGAGTGATGTTTGGATCTTAGTTTGTATATTCATTAAATAGCCTGAGTCCCAAGGAGTCTTAAGCATAACCATATATTGAAACCAACAGACCTAAACATCCACAGCATGGAATGGACACCCAAAGAGACAACAGCCCAAGGATTTATTGAAAGACTTTAGAACACTTATGAAGCACTAAAACATTAACTGACAGCTTATATGATGACATACCTAACATTTCTTTATTTCCAATTGAGGGGAATCACTAAGCAGAACTGTGACAAGCAAGGCTTTCCCCTTTGAGACCATATGAAGAAAGCAGTGAAACAAAATTTTTTTTATTTACAGAGATATCTTTGGAAAATCAGTGGTTGGGCTCATGTCTGAGTTAGAAAGAAAGCCCTTTTGCAATATGTAAACAATATAAATAATTTCTCTGACTCAAAAAAAACGCCTTTTAACTGGAAGTCTTTTTTTTAACTCAAAGCAAAAAGTTTCATCCCAATATCAAGTAATAGCTATAATTTTGAAAAGGAATTACATCTAAGGCAATTAAAAAAAAAAATTGTTGTTATTGCTAAACACAGTAACACTATTCCCTTTAAGAGATATCAAAATAATGATTTTTAAACCTATTTTAAAAATAATTTTCCAGTTCTTCTTCCTGTGATGAGATGGAAGTATTTACAAAATTGAAAATGAAATATTTGTTTATTATTTGTTAACAGACAGGTCCTTATCAGGAACAAGAAAACTGCATCCCTGCAGATCTTCACTGTGGCAGTAAGGCTGGCTCTGTAAGTTACAGCTTTCCAGATGAGAGCACATAATGTTAGCTTCACCTACAAGACCTAATAGTTGAGCTCAAATATGGATGCAGTAATTTAGGTAGGTTGTCTGAGCCTGACTCTATACTTTCAAATGACATAAATCTGGAATGTATGATGAATTAAAAAAACTTTTAAACATAATACTGTCTTTGAGATATTTTCTTTAAGTTAATGGTGTGTATTTACCATTACAGCTCCACTTAATTTTAGGTTTTCTTTATGGATATTCCAGTTTTTTGATTTAAAATTTGTGCATGTGAGAAATATTAATTGTTCTATAAACCAAATTCTATAGTTTCAGTTCCCTGAGTATCTAGGAACTCTTCCAATGTGATAAGTAGGTTAAAGATTTTATTCTGACACCTGTGCATACACTTGGTTATGAAGTTTCATAAAATAATGCATATTCATACCTTAACATAGATGAATCTACATAAATTCCAGCTGTTTGCCTGCCATCATATGTTGTATAGCCTTGCACAAATTTCATGTCACATCTAACATCTCGCACAATTATTTAGCCAATGCTCAAGTGCCAGCATGGGTCTGTATTCCTTGTGTATCTTTTCTTTTTAGATGAAGGAAGATTAAGCTGTTTAAATACTATTATACTGCCAAAATCTTGCTATACATTAATGTATGTTAATGCACTAAAGGACTGCTGGATCTCTGAATCTACCTTCCTGAAGCCTGAAGTAACTGCATAACAGATGTTAAGTCAGGAGACCCACAAGAATATTTACTCTGATCTCTCCCTTAACACCTACAAACCATCAGCCACAAAAGATTATATACTCCCTAAACCAAATTTAAGACCATTATCGTAATATGCTAACACTCTCACAGCTGTATTTTTGTTTTATATCTTTCTGTTTCAGGCAAATGATCAGGCTGTGAGAAGGTGTAAGACAGCAAATGTGACCAGTGCTACTGAAAAACAGTTTCAGGAAGGGCTGTGCTTTAGAAGACAAGAAAAGATAGCCACTTTTCACATTGTTTGTCATTATGCCAAGGGAACTATGGCAAAACTCATTTCAGTTGGGTGAGCAGAGATGGGAACACGCATTTTGGAGCTGTTTATGATGTTTCATACAAAGTCTATAACAGTGTGACACCTAAGTTCTGTTTCAATGGCTCAAGAGAGCATTTACTTGCACTTGTGCACAGAGAAATTGTGGATGCCGAGAGTACATTTAGATTAGATGTCAGGAAGAAAATCTTCCCTGTGAGGCTGGTGAGACACTGGAAGGCGTTGCCCAGAGAAGCTGTGGATGCCCCCTCCCTGTGAGTGTTCCAGTCCAGGTTGGATGCGGCTCTGAACAATCTGGTCTACTGGCAGGTGTCCTGCCCATGGCAGGGGGTTGGAACTAAATCATACCATCAGAGTCATAGAATGGCCTGGGTTGGAAAGGACTTTAAAGTCATCTTGTTTCAGACCCTTTAAGGTCATTTGCAAAAAGTCTCTTCCCATCTTTCTTGCAGGCTCCCTTCAGGTGCTGGAAGGCCACAATTAGGTCATCCCACAGCCCTCTCTTTTCCAGGCTGAACAATCCCTATTAATCTTTCCTCACAGGAGAGATGCTCCAACCCTCTAAACATCTTGGTGGCCTCCTCTGGACTTGATCCAACAGGTCAATGTCCTTCCTGTGCTGGGGGCCCCAGAGCTGGATGCAGCACTGCAGGTTGCAGAGTATAGGGGCAGAACAGAACAGAGTAGAGGGGCAGAATCCCTTTCCTCCCCCTGCTACCCACGCTGCTTTGGATGCAGCCCAGGACATGTTTGGCTCTCTGGACTGGGAGTGCCCATGGCTGGGTCATGTCCAGCCTCTCCTCCAGCAGCACCCCTGAGTCCTTCTCAGCAGGGCTGCTCTGATCTGTTCATCCCCAGCCTGTGTTGATATCAGGGTTTGCCCTGATCCAGGTGCAGCACCTTGCACTTGGCCTTGTCAAACCTCATGAGATTCCCACAGGCCCATTTCTTGAGCTTGTCCAGGTCCCTCTGGATGGCATCCTGTGCTCCAGGTGTGTCAACTGCATCACTCAGCTCGGTGTCATCTGCAAACTTGCTGAGGGTGCACTTGATCACTTCATCCCTGTCATTAATGAAGATGTTAAATATTATAATTTATTATAATAATAAATAAGGTCCCAGTGCAGACCCCTGAGGGACAGCATGTGTCACAGATGTCCATCAAGACTCTGAGCCATTGACCACTACCCTCTGGATGTGGCTATCCAACCAATTCCTTATCAATCTAAGAGTCCACTCACCAAGTCCATCTCTCTCCAGTTTGGAGACAAGGATGTTGTGGGGGGTTGGGTCAAAGACTTTACAGAAATCCAGGGAGATGACACCTGTAAATGTCCACTTCCCTTGTCCACTGATAAAGTCACTCCATCATAGAAGGCCAATAGGTTGGTCAGGCAGGACTTGCCTTTTGTGCAGCTGTGCTGGCTGTCCTGAATCACCTCCCTGTTCTCCATGTGCCTTAGCAGAGCTTCTCGGAGGAGTTGTTCCATTTGTCCTACTTTGATTTCTCACTGCTGTAATACAGTGATATAATTGAAGATCATTCTGTTATTTCTTTTGCATATTGCCAGTGTATTTATGCTTTTTATTTTGCTACCTCCATGAATTTTAGTATGGAACTAGAGATAAACTTTCCTGACAAAATGGTAAATTTTTTTAACATATATTAACAATGTCATTACAGTGTTCATAGTGTCATCGACCCAAAGCAACATGAAATGACTCAGTTTGAACATTATGACATTTACTTAAATGAAGTGAATTGCTGAAAGAAGTTGAAAATAAATGTAATAATATTTCAAATTGCACTAATGTTACATTGTAGATTGCATCTTGACAAGCCAAGTGGTTAAAACACATTTTCAGCCATCTGGTCTGCAGAGTCAATACAGCTGTCTTTCCAGTCAAGGTTTATCTTTCCAGTCAAGGTTTATCATTTATTTCTGTTTCCTACAAAGCTGGAAAAGCACAAGGAGCTCCAAGAATTAATATTAGTATAAACTATTTGCTAAGATCAGTCCAACTTTCTTTTTCCCTTTCCTTTTTTTTTTTTTAATAAAATATGAAGTCCTCTAACAAAAACTCATTCAATCACAAAGGCTTTAAGCAAGTACTGAGTACTGCTATTGGAATCCTATCTCTGATATTCAGAGGAAAAGCAACTCAAAATGCTTAAAACCTGTTCATTAACTTGGAAAATACTTTCAAAATATGCTGTTTTTCTCAAGCAGGACTAAGTCAAAATATTATGCAGTCTGTGACAGTATTATCCCTCATTCAAAATACCTTTGGCTAAATTCTTTTAGTACTCTTGGACAGGCTTTTCTCTGTAGTTCCTCTGTGCATTTGTTAGCATTTTTTCCATTTCATATAACATTTACAACTGGTTTCACTGATTCCATAAACCTAGATAACACAGTAACCTTGACAGAAAGCAATGAGAAAAAATGCACTTGTAGTAAATGCCACCAAACAGAAATGTGTAACACTGAGTTAGGGTTGTTAGACTATGAGTTAGGAGAGCTCAGCACCTAAAAGCTCAACCTGCTAGGGAGAATGCAGTCAGTCGTTCAACTATCCATCACACTTTGCTCTCTACTTCCCCTGCTCTTAACTACATTTCCTCAGAGTCATTACCCTGAATGCTCACATTCTCACTTGTGTCCTGAAGGAGCCTTGTATTCTATCAAGTTTTTACCTTTTATCTCTAATGAAGATTAATTTGACCTTCATCTATTCCTTAGGAGGTTTGTAAGAAATGCAGTAATTGTATGTGGGGTAACACACAGGAGCCTGAGTGACGGAAGAGTGCTCAGCACTCTAGCTCCTTCCTCATGGCTCCTCCTCCCAAAAAGGTTACATGTCCAAGTTTTGAAGTGCTCAAGTCAGAAACACATATGTCTGACTGCAAATATAAGCTGTCTTTTTCCTGAAATGTTCAGGAGAAACAAAATTAGCAATCAGTGGTGCTGGTACTTGCTCTACATGTACTGCTTTTATGGAGGAATCACAGATCCTTGATCTGCTTTGGTATTTTGTGTTTTTCTAGCGATACATCAGAGACAGGAATCAAGGGCTTTACATATTTTGATTAAAGCTCTTGTTTGGCTTGCAGGTTTTTTTTTCTTGTTTGTTAGGGCGCAAATGTGCATGGAGTTATGGACCATGTAATTTAGAAAACGTCTTCAAGTTACCAAATTGTTCTGTATCTATGAATTTTAAAAAGTTGGAAAAATGCCCAGTTTTTAATCAAGGAGTAGACATGCTAATTATTATTCACATGGATACATATCAATGCTTTATATTAATTATGTTTTGCATGCTCTGCTGCAGAATTTTTTTCATGAAAGGCTAAAACACTTGATCACAATGCAGAAGACTTTAACATAAATAATGACTTTTCTTTTGAAATGAGCAATATGAAACTTCATATTTAACAGGAAATGAGTGCAATTCTAGGAGCTACTGAACACTCAGCAGACTTCAGAAACGTATATGGTCACTGACTAAAAAAGCTCTGTCCCAAAATTAATTGCCCAACTTTCACATTGGCACCTTTATCATGAATAGAAATCAGATGCAGAAAAATATTTCAGCTTTTTTAAAATACTTTCCTTATATTTAGTGTCCTGTCACCTTCAATATCACTGAGTAGAGTGAAGCCCATGCACACATATTTTCAAAATTAGTCTTTCAACTTAGAAAAAGGCAAGAAACAAGAAAGAAGAAAGGAGAGAACAAGCTAACGATGAGATGGAACAAAAGCACCTGTAAGAGAGTTGTAAACAGAGACATTGTAACACCAAGCACATATTTTTCCAACAATGACCTACATGCCTCTGTAAAGGGGATAGCTGGAAATAGCATCAGCGCATGATATGTGCATTGTAAATAATCTTCTCACAAAAATGTTAATTTCTTCACAGAAAGCCAAAGCAACCAGATTGTAACTTGAGCATGTAGTGTATCAACATGAACATTAGAAAATTCAGTGGCAAATAATGAGGTACTGGGAAAAATTAATGAAAGTTTCTGCAGAAGAAAAGACAATAAATTTTAAAGCTTAGTATTTAACAGCAATTAAGTCCTCAGGACGTCATAGGCTCGCATGATTCTAAATTTAAAACAGCTTTTCTGACTCAAAAATGTGTTGGGGATCTCAAATAATATTACTGTTAAATGCACAATGAACCTGTGCCATTAAAAGCTACTTCTCCTTCAAATGAAAAACCAAACAAGGACTTATTCACTATTCCCCCCTGGAAATACAGTAAAGATAATAATACTAATATATAAATATTAGTAAATGCAATTATCTAGAGCAGTATACAGTACAGAAGGTAATAATAAATTAAATTTCCATTTCTTTCAGGGATTCATTAGGAATTTCATGAGGCATAACTCTAAGGTGTTTCATGAGGCATAACTCAAATGTTCTCATGAAAATGTGTAGTGGGTTTTTTTTAGAGGTATCATCTTTGGACTGTCATCCTTCTTTATCTGTGGATGGTTGAAATGAAAGCCTAAGTTCAATTTGGTAATATCTGTGTTTGAACACATGAACTGAAAGCATCCCATTTCTGAATATTTAAAATAAATCCTACTAGGTCTACTTTCAGGGAACAAAGGGAAATTAGTACTAATCAGAAACTACTTATAGCTAATCAGTATTTCTATCAAATAGTTTTTCTGTCTCAAAAATAATCTTGTTAAAAAACTGCCATGCCCAGACATGGAGACTACATGCTCACACAAACACACTCATAAAACCAAAAAAACCCCATGCTTTCCCTCATCTGATTGATGGACTCAATGATAAAGATGGGTTGTTTTTTCCCAGGGATAATAGAAGGTACTTAGCCCATTTATAAATATTTTTCACCTGAAACCTTCTGAACTCATTCTTTCACTTTCAAAGAACTTTAAAATTTCTAATTGAAGACTTAGTGCTTAGTACCTTGTGCCTTTCCAAAGCAGGTTACAATTTTTATCTATCAACCTTGTCTTTACAGCTTGCTAACTGTGAACCAGATTGCCAAACAAGTTCTGTATATTCTGCTGTTACAAAGTGGGGGGCAATTTTCTGCAGATCATAAAACTGAAAAAAAAAGGCAGAGGTTACACTATACCACTGTAACAATTATAAATATAGCAACTTAAAAATAAGAGATATGTAGTTAATCTAAGAGACAACTGTTGGGAACTAAAAAAGAATCAAAAACCAAAAAAAAAAGACAAAATAACCAAACTGAAGAGGTCATGCAAATATTTATTTTAATTCCTCATAGACATCTTCCTAAACCATGTTATTGGATAGTTACAAAGGTTTTCCTTTTCTTCCTACTTCCTTCCTCTTTGAGGAATGACTGTCTTTTCTAAAAATCTGTGTATGTGCATGTGAACATAATATTTGTAAATGTTCGTTACTCACTACTTCCTATTTATTATTCCCTATTATCATCCATTATTTTTATACCCCTACTTAAAAATCCCTGGCTACTTTACCTGGAAGCAGCATAATTAACTTTGTCAATTCTCCCTAGCAGAATTTTAGAGAGCAAAAAGTCATAACAAATACAATAGCCCAGGCTATTGAATAGTTCTTAGGAATGTAGAGTATATTCTCTCCAATTCAAATCAGTACATTTTTCAGATAATGCATTCACACTGACAAATTCAGCCAACTTCGGTTAAGATTAATATTGTCATTTGGATTTTCCTGTCTTCTACAAATTGCCCATCATAATAAAGTTCATACAATATTTCATTTTCATCCTGCACCTCATCCTACAATTTATTTGTTTTCTTCTAGAATAATATTATAACTAACTCAACTTGGAAATGATTCCTTATATACTGTTACCGGCAATAATATGTAATTTCAGAGACGGCAAAAGACACTTGCTTTTTCTCAGTTGCTCTTCTATCATATTCCTTTCTGGTCTCAGTTTTGCACTATATAATTAAACTTCAAATTGAAAATACTGAATCTACTACCTATGATGTTTCTGTGGACCACTTACTGTGAATTATGGATCATGAGTGGATTATTAAATCTCATCTACATACTTAGAATAAATGTGATGAGAAGTATAAATCTGGATGTATTTATAACTTGGAAGTGTCCAGAGAAGTCATCATATTTAGGTCAATAACATTGTAAGATTATTTCCAAATGCACTTAAGATATTAGTATCATCAGGCTTCAACACTATTTTATAGAAAAAAACCCTAAAGCTTTATCTTTTTAATTATATTTTTTTATAATATCCAATAAAATGCATATGGTGGCTTTCAGTGCTAACATTTAGAAGGCTAAGTGTGTCAATTTCCCAAATTCCTTTACAAACTATAAATTAGATAATTTCTAAATCATTCATTAATATAATAAAATATTATATTTAGTAATAGAATAAATATTTAATAATATGTATTTCCCTATGTGCTGAAGGAATGGAAACAGGGAGGGAAAGGGGAAAAGGGAAGAGTGAGGGGAAGAGAAATGACAAAAAAAACAGAAGGGGGAAGGGAATTTATTTGTGTTTCAAAGGTATCATACAAAATGGGAACGATTCATTCTCATTACTTTTTGGCACCTATTTAGAGTGTAAGTGCAGACAGTAGTAGTGTATTAATGGGATCATGCTGGATACAGAAATTACATTTTTCCCACTATTTTTCAAAATACATTCCGTTGCCAATTAAAACTGAGAATCTTTGTGGAGCTTCATTTGCTTTGTTTTTTCCCCTGGATTCAGACAAGTGAAAAAATAACGTGTTTATGTTGAGAAAAATCTGTTAAACTATAGAATAATATGTAAAGTAACACTGAATATTTGTCTTCCTGGTCAAAAAGACTAAAAGTAATATAAACTGTTAAATGCCTAGAAACATGAAGAAAAAAAATCAAAACTAGAATAATGAACAGCCAAAAGGTATCAAAATAACTCTTGATCAAAAACAGCAACAAGATTTATGTGATGTTTTTAATTTTTCAATGCATTTTCATTGCAACTGTGCTCAAATTAGTAGCCTTTATTACACCCTAAAAGAAGTGGAAACTTTGAGGACAATTCAGTCATCATGTACAAAATTCCAAAATGTCCCAACCCAACCATTCTATGAGCCTACTATTTCCAATTTTCTTAAATTTAAGACAACCCACATTGAACTGCTTTCTAAAAATAATATTCAGGAAAATATTTACTGATTTATCAATAATATAATTTAAGAGTGGCTTCTAATTTCTTCTCTCCTCATTCTATTTTCCTTGCATCTCTCTAGCCTTCTACAGCCAAATAAGTCTCAGAATAACTCTATCCAATAAAACTGAAGGAGAAATCAGATACATTTTTAAAATCTTTACATCTGAGTAGATGTCAGTTTATCTCTGCATATTCCCATACCCATCTCACATGTTTTCTCATCAGAGTTGAATTTGCCATTGAACAGTCACTTTTAGATTTCCATCTACATTAGAAAGAGCTTTACTTGACGCTCTTTCAAATTTTTAGATGTTCTCTGTGTATAGTCATGTGCCATTTATTTTGTGGACTCAATCAGAATTATCATAAATTATGACCAAGTTAGGAGTGAAAGAGTCATGAAAAATTAGTAGAAGAAGGCTGGGACTTGGACAGTGGAAAAGAAATATGTTATGAGGCAGTTGAACAAAGGCCTTTATGGCATTTGCATTTTGGCTGGACTAGAGAGGAAACAATGTTTGTAACATTCTCTACATGGTCCTTTCTCTTGCAGGAGCAGAGGATACACCCCCATGGACAAGGTTTTCTGAAAATGTGCAGGTGGGGAAGTCTAGGTTGGGTCTGCTCACATGAACAAATAGTGTTTGAGCCCTGCTGCAAAAAGCAACATGAAGTGGCTTGGTGACCTAGTCCCACCTTGCTGCACTTGATGATAGTATTTGTGCGGCTGTCGAACAAGGGAGGGTTTTTTTACTTGCTGTGAAGAAATAAAACAACCTGCCACCTTATTCTCCACCTAGTAATGTGAAGCAGCTTCCTTCTAATGATTGTGATGCATCATAAATTCAAAATAAATTAGTGCCCATTAAAATACAGGCTTCTCATGATTTGTATTACAGATACTGCCTAAGCATCATGCATTTCTGGAGCCACCTTTCAACTAAAGAATTATGTTGACATTCTTCAGCAAGAACATATTAAAACAATCCAATGAAATATACCTACTTCTGCAAAGATTTACCTTGTGTGCCTGTGAGGAGAATATTACTTAGGTTTACTGAAGAAAGTAATATTTTCTTCCTACAGGAGGAACAATGTTTCTTTAGTAGGTTTTAATACATCTTACTGGAAAGCAATTGGTCAGAACTTTGACTGATCTAGGCAATGTGTATATCTGAACACCTTGTCAAGTAATTTTTTTATAACATCAGGTGAAATAATCTGGAAGAAATTCCATGATACAAATTTGTTCTTGTCTTAATCCAATTTGCCACTTCAGCTCTGTTTCTCTGAGCATAGGGTCAAGTGATTTGCACTCAAGTTACTGTTTACATTTGAGTAAGTAAATATGAAGAGCTTCTAAATCACAATGGCAAATGTAAACTTGCACACACTTTGCACAGGTATAAACTATGGTGCTGTGTGAAAGACAAGAGAATCACTCCCACATATATTATGTGGCACGCTAGCTGATTTTAAGGAACAATACAGAAAATTAAAACAAGCACTGCATGAACCAACTTCATACTTTAATATCTATTTTATTCCCAAGCTGAAATAAAAATTTCAAACCTCAGAATTCTCACTTAAACTAAAACTCTTCTAAAAAGTCTCTCTGAAATATCTCAAATGTCTTCTGCCATATAAAAATTAAAATTAAAAATATGACTTTGTGGCATTACAATGAACTAATTCTCCCTCTTAGCTCAAAATAATTGCAAACATTTTGTTCAAGGTTATTAGGTATCATATTGCATTTCATTACCAAACAGTCTTAGAAAACTTGCAACTTTACAGTTTCTTATTTTAGTATAAGCTCAATTGCTGTACTGTGTTTTTCATTACTGCATATGCAGTCACCTAACACACAATGAACCTCTCTCTGAGATGAACTGCCACATCTCATTCCATGAAGTGTAGTTCTCCAAGTCTAGCCCACAGGACACAGTGGCTTGTGGGCATTTTTTGTTGGGTTTTTGTTTGTTTGTTTATTTGTTTCATCATTTTTTTTTCTTTTCTGTATCTTTCTATTCCAATAGAAACCTGTTAAGCCAAAGTGATTGTTCATGCAAGGGGGCATGAGCCCCTTAGAATCATCTCCAATGTTGACTACATCCTCTTCCCATGTGAGAATCATACAATTTCAGGTCACTACTTGGAAGTGTTTTGTTACAGAATCTGTTGCTACAATGAATAGTCAGAATAATCCTTACAGTCACAGTGCCAAATTCTTGACTCCTCAGTGCACTTTGCAGCACTGGAACTCAATGGAATCCAACAAAATAAAACTGAATTTAGGATTCATACTTAAGGTCAAATTGTACTGTGTCCTTAGATTTTTGTTTTCCACTTATGAAGCAGAGATAGGTTTACTAACAAATAAGTCAAAAGTTTTATCAAATGATTACTTCAATAAAGTGAATACCACCAGCTTTGCTTAAATACTGCAAATCTTCAAAGCTAGTATTTTATATTTTATTTATATTTTATTTGGGGAAAAAGATATGAATCATTTATGGAGCATGTCTTTTTAAGGTGAATAGAAATAAAAATGAGATTTTAATGAATGCCTCTGGGATCACTTAAGTAATTGAAGGTACACTGTCAAGAAATCTTGATGTTGCAAACACCTAAGGATGAACATATTTGCATAAATATATAAACATGTTTATACGTTGACTTTAGTTAGGTGAAAAAAAAATTAATTTATCTTTGAACTTTATGAGATCACTAAGGTATTTAAAATGAAGTATTTCTATCAGGATAAGCACCAATGCCCATACTTGGAATGGAGTCCCAGGTAGTCATTTTAGATGTCTCTGATAAGAGCATAACATAATCAGTGAAAATGTTCCTTCTCTCCAGCTTTAAACCTTTATGTTCCTTAATTATTAAATATTTCATGGTAACAGTTATGGAGTCTTGGTTTCTCATGGATTGTGTAGTTCCTCTAAAGACAGTCTTTAAGTCTTAAATATCCAGAAGAAAACCTCCTGCACTTTGTTTATTTACTTGCTGCTCTGAAAATGACAACTATTCTGACTAGGCAAGTAATAGCAGATTCATACACTTTATTACATATACTTAAAGATTAGCAATGCCACAATATGGAGAGATTATTCTGCCAGTTGGGTATATGCCAATAATTCAAACAATTGAGACCAGAACTGCTCTAGAAGCTTTTCTGAGTGAAATTTTACTTCCAAGGACATAAGATTACTCCACCTTTTAGGGAAGGCCAAATAGGACATCTGCTGCCTTCTCTTGTGCCAGTCCTATCTTAAATGCTGGTGCAGAGTTCTTGGGAAATCCTGCAAATCTGGAAGCAATATGTGTGGGACAGAGAAGCTCATCCTTGTAAAAGAACTAAAAATTTCAGTCAAGTAAGTTCTGTTCCAGAAAGAGCAAAGGATTCCTCCACAGAAGAGCAGTATGAGTAAGGTTTATATCATGACAAAATTGGTGCTGCCAGATGATACTGATAAGAGAAGTGTTTGGGGATCTTGTTACAAAGAGACTTAACTGTATTTAACTTTTAAATCATTCACAGAACATAAGAAAATATAACAGAACCATAGATTTCTATCAACTTATAATCAGCTACGGAAGAATGCAAACCTGGCCAATTATTAGACAAGCCAGTTATTCTCCTAGTCGTGTTTTTTCTCAGCTGGTTATGGAAGAAAGGGAATTACAGGTATGAGGAAAGTCATTGCAAGATAAGAGAAGATTTACAAGCTAAAAAGGTAGTCTTAAAATTACCAGGTATTTTTAAGAGCATCAAAACTAATGCAACTGTGTCGGTGTCACTGGAACTTGGGAGAATTATAACTTATGCAACATACCAGAAGATTAAAGAAGAAAATCAAACCTTAAACACAACAAGCTCAAAATCACTAACCATGGGTGTTTATCTCTAATAAGAATATTCTTAGATTTCAAGGTCTCTAGGTAGCAAAATATAATGTGTAATTATAGGGCAACAATCATGTAGGGTGGTATCAACTCAGACTTGTGCAACGTGGACATTTGAACTTTACCTCTAGATTCTTTTAGCACTCAAAAGACAAAGAAGTCTTTAAAACACGGTTTATTTGATCTATTTCGGACATTTAACTTAGGAAGGAATGAATTAGAAATTCCCATCTTTATTGACTGACAACAGAAGATTTATAGACAACTGGATCAGATGAAGGTGCCTATGCTGAGGAAGACTCAGCACCTGAATCCTCTTCATATGCTACCATTGCTAAAAAGCTGAAAGGATACCACTACTTTCTTCAAAGTTTTCTAAAAGTTAAAGCTCTTAATGGTGTTTCAAAGCATTACATATAGAAAACCAAACAGGGCACACGTTCCCATCATCAGTGAGAGTGTTGGAAGATGTGTTTGAACGATATGAGGAAATTAACATCTTATTTCACAATATAGTTCCTGTTTTAATCCCATTCTTTCATTTGGATGTCTATTCATAGTAGATATTCCCCCAAACAAAAGTCAGGTAGAACTGCAATGCAAATATTTAACTGTTTCTTGACAATGAAAAAACACCTGCCAAAATTTGTGGAAAAGAAAGCTAAGCTTTTCTTTGGCTTGTATGCACCAACAAAACATGTATAACCTACTCAAGCTGCATTTGTTTGTATTCTTTGACATACAGAATTTTATAGAATATCACTATTGGACGAAAAGGTTCTGACTCCTCAAAAACTCTTCATATTGTTTATACATTTAAATACATGGTCTTTGCAAAAATCTTCAAAACCGGTAAATCAATTAAAAGAGTGCTTAATATAATAATGAAATACAAACTAAACCACCACATTTTTTGATTTCTGTTGTTCCTCTGGCATCACCATAAACCTGTCACTAAGTCCCTGGCCCACTTACCCCTTTTAATGACTACAGAACTACGTATCTTTATGAATCATGGTACGTCTCAGCTGCTGCCATTTGATACTGGCTTAGATTATCTTCTAAACATATCAGTACAACTCTGTTTTCCTTGAATATACTCTCAAAAATAAACAAGGGGATAGTTCTTAGACATTCCAAAACAATGGACCAGTAAAATTCTATAATAAGTTCTTTGTAAAATGCTGGGTTTATTATTTCATTTGAAGTGCTGGGTGACTACAATGGTATACACAGACTTTTCCTTCCCCACAGTTCTCTGGTATCTGCTTAAATATCTCATGATTCCCAGTTGCGCTAGACCATTGTTTCATTACCTTTGAATTACCCAATACACATCACAAACACAACCATTGTATGATCCAGTGAAAAACTATATGGGCACTAATCCAACATTTGCAGTACACACAAAATAAGCATTCTTTCGTCAAAGTTTTACAAGCTCAATGAACATATCAAAGGCCTCAGTTTGTCCCTTGATACCTTTCTCAAACAAACCCGAAGCTTTAGCCCCTTGGAAAACGATGCATTTTATTTATTATTTTTAAACTTTGACCTATTACTTGAAACTAAGTGGGAATCAAAAAAAGAATCATCTTTGCAGATAAAAAAGCTGTCAATATTATTTTGGCTATAGAAATCCTTTTCTATAAAACCAAATTAAGATCAAGACAAATACAAAGTCTTACAAAGGGAAGGAGTGATTAATTAATGTTCATTATGTAATCCACATTGCCTACTTGTGTGTAAATGAGACCTGTTTTAGTAAAAGGCTCAGGTTAATTTTATTTAAGTTACCACAAATATTTCTATAGAATCATGGAATTGTTAATGTTGGAAAAGACCTTTAATAGTACAACCACTAACCCAGCACCACCATGTTCACCACTAAACCATGTCCCCAGGTGATATGTATCAAACCATTACTAATACCTTATGGCTGGAACACTAAAAGAGGTTAGTAGAAGCACAGTGGGAACTCTGTATCATGTAATGTCTTTCTGACAATTACTCAAAATTAACACAAGCATACAGGAAAAGACAAAATCTCCTAATTTCTCTCAGTGGAAGCATGTCCTTAATTTTGAGACTGGCTTCCTGAGTATATCTCAGTAGATCCCACCAAAACTTTTGTTTCATGAAAACTTGACAAAATCAGATCCCCAAAAGGCACTGGCTTTTAGATTAGAGCTTTTCTGTTCAGCCAAATGTAACAAGCTGCAGAGTGAAAAACCAGCTTGTTCCTGTACAAGGACGACAAACCTGTTTGAAAAGAAAATTTATAAAACCATCTACAACAGATCTGCTTTTTTTCCCCCCACCTTTCTTCCCATGACCATTTTAAAGAGTGTTTTCTAAATATCTAGGAAGGTCTCTGTTTAAAACATTCATTGCTACTGCAGAAGACTACCCTACAAAGTCCAGTTTTACTAAAACTCAAAGGCTTCCAAGAAATATAAGACTTGGCTGTGGTACACTTCACAGGCTTTAGCATTCAGGTCTTGTTTTTTAAGAACTGAACTAATGTATACTTATAATATTTTTGTTACTCTTATCACCATTTGCTAGTAAGATTCAAAATGCTCTGTTCTTGTGAAACCTCATTATGACTCCTTTTCCTATATCTGTGAGTCTCAAATTAACTTGACAGAGATGTTTTACATATATCTTAGGCTAAAAGTGAAGTATTCCCTGATGCCCATGAGGCACTCAGAAAGTTGGTAAGTTCTGCTTTCAAGGACACTCTAAATGAGGTTATTAAAATTCAACGCTTTTCATATTCTGATGGGGAAAAACACTTGCCCCTGACAACAAAGGAGACAGGTCAATTCAAGAAAGCTTCTCAATCTCCATATGGATGGCCACTGAATTACTTGTGCTAGTATTTGTAAAACCAAAATTAGAAAATGTTATCATGGAGGAAGAAAAGTGTAGGAACCCAGGTCCTGCTCGAAAGTAAAAATCCATAACCATCTGTTGTTTGTGTTACATGGATTTCACAACTGTCATCTCCACTGCGCACGCCATTTCATCTTCACAGCAATATCACCAAAACACCCACTGAGATAAAATCACAAATATTTTGAACATACCGTATGATATGTTATTTTCCAAATTAATATTAGACAAAGTCAAAATGAGAACTTGTCTATAGGCTACTTTTGTGCTGTCACATGAAAAATCCTTCAAGGGTTTGCTACTGTTTGGAAATACTTAACTTCAAACTTTAATAACTTCAGCAATACAGAAGAGAAAGGAAGATATTAAATGCTGCATTTTTTAAGTATAAGCGTGTCTCAAAAAATTATAATGGCCACTCCATACACTTATATAGCATCTTTCTTCAAAAGCAATCTAAAGATGCCTTTTAAATTATTTACGTAGAAATATTATCCAGAATTTAAATGAACCAATTATGTTTTCTGAACTTCAGACCAGCAAGACTGTCCCACATTCCACAGCTAGGTATGGCTTGAAGGATTTATCAGCTCTCAAGGTAATCTTCATAACCCAATGTTATACCCAAAAAGTTCTTTTTGAGAAAAAACAAACAAACAAAAAACCAAAAACCCTAAACTGAAACTGTCCTTGGAAAAATGACAGAAAAAGAGTTAAGGACCAATGAGTTAACAATCTGCTTTTTCCCCGAGGAAATCTAAAACTCAAGGTCAGCTCTGTCTGAAATCACCAGACCTGTCACATGGCTTTCATAGCTGCCACTATGGCTCCTATCAAACCCACACTGAAAGCAATGAAAACATTTTTACTGGAAACAGATCGAGCTCTGATAAGAAGCTCCCTAATCACCTTTCGCTGATAATGCTGCACAAAGTGAGAGGTCAAGTTTGGAAAAAGAGAAGAATGAACTAAGAGAACTTGAGGTCAAATGTATTTGACCTTTTCCTTTAATTCCTTAATGTCTCCGTGTGTTAGAGCAGAAATACGACACTGCAAGTGTATGGATACATATATAGTTTATATACATAAGAATACATACATGCACAGATTGTGCTGTCAGGATAACTCAACTAATTCCATTTTATCCCAGCTTCTGTCCTCCAGTAACAAAAGTCTGGTGGTCCCAATCTCAGCCCCGTGGGTGCAGGAATCCATCACAAAGCAGCACCCTTAATTTAATGCAATTGACAGTCTCTGCTCAAGAGAGGCAGAAGAATGAGTTACCATGGAGACTGAACTACTGCTCTTCTCCAGAGGATGCTTTTATCAAGCATGGCCTGAACAGTAGAGGCTGTGCAATACTTGTAACCTTAATCACATCACTGGATCTTGCTTTTTGGGATGCCTTTTTAGTAAACTCTAACAAACATCAGAAGTTTGGGGGGTAGGGGAAGAAGGAAGAGAGACCTTAAGAAAACAAACAAACCAACCCCCTAAAACACAACAAAAACCAGTATGAAACTGCACGTTGTGCCAGATTGAGAGAGAAAGGAGTTTCATATTGATTTGATTTATCAGATTTGTCACCTCTGCCTGGTGCTTTCCTAACAGGGTGAATGCTGTGCTTGACCTATTTGCTGGAACTAACCAGGACTGCAGGAGACCATATGGATTGCCAGATGGTCTGCTATAATTTAATGCCATTTATTCTAAGTATGAAGTAAGTGATAAATATAATTAACATTCTTTTAGCTCCTTACTGGAGGTTTTTTCTCAGGCACTGAAAGGTAAGTTAATACCTTGTTGCAGAAACACAGATGCCAGCTAATTACTGCAAAAGGCTGCAGCCTCCAAAGCAAAAAGCATCTGCACAGACTCAAACTTATTCACTGACCCCACTGTGATGATTAATAGGTTGAATGCTAAGCTGTAATGAGGATGACAGATCTTAGATGTTTTCAGGTTACCTTAATTAGTAGTATGATGAACACTGTTCACCGCAGATGTACGTATCACACTTCATAGTAAACAATACACCTTGTACTTGCGGCCTGAACGTGTATTTCACATGACAGCACATCAAATGTGAAGGAAGAATCAAACCACCTTCAGACAGCAAAAACAATGAAGTGATTTCCTTCAGAAATGTTTTTCCGGATTGCTATTTCATATTCTGCCAGTGATTGTCTAAATGGTCTATTTTTTAGGAAGTGGTCCTAGAGAAGCTTTGGCTTCAAAGAGTGTTTATATCAGGCAGGGTCGTCATTCTCAGCATTTTAAACCACGAGTCTGTAACAAGATATCCAAACAACTTTGCCCACTGTTCCTGTGCTGATAATCTTCGTAGTAAGTGGGGTAGGTGTTAGCAGAATGAACAGCAAACCATTTTGTAGTTTTTTAATGTCAATATACAAGTGGACTTAGTATCTGGTAATCAGAACAAAGAAGTATTAGAGAATGGGCAGAAATACTGAATCTTTTGTATTTAATATGAAAAGTTGTGCACATTGAACCTCGCAGATAATAATGACCACAGCTAAATGTCCTGAGGTTTGCATGTGTACTGTTAATAAAACCTGGGTGAACTTTGCCCTGACAGAAATGGCATAAATTAAATGCTATGCAGAGAATACAACATAACAGCACCTGCACTATAGAGCAAACCTGCTTTATGTCGTTAAAGGAGCCCAGGCTTTTCAACACCTGTGCTCTTCCCATGCTCCAGACGGGTTCAGCACTTGTTCAGAGGCCTCCACAGTTACACATGCACACTCCACCGTGCAAGTACTGATGCACACTTAGGAAAGCACTACATTAGAGGGGACCTGAATGTGATGAGACATACCCTCTTTTACTCCACTCTTGATTGCATCAAGTTATTTCTTCACCTGGTAAATTTTGGTGAATCACTTGTCTACTGTCGCTGGTCCTATAAAATCCTTTATACGTCTCCACCAGCATATGAATAACTTATGATTTTCTATTTCTACATGAATAAAAATAGTAACAAAATGTCTGAACAGCATGCTTTTGTTGATATTGATACAACTTGTCAAGATGCCTTCATAAGGTCACTTTGACTGACAGAATTTGGAAAAAGATCCATTTTTCCATCCCATCAACTGAAAAATATTTACCTGAGGTGCTAAAGCTAATGCTATGATGGCTCCAGCTTCCTTATTATACTCAGAGGGGAAAAAGAGGTAAGTGGAGAGAGCAATCCAGGTAGCCTGATCTTATTTGTAGGCATGCTCCTCGCTTCCCTGACTGCTAAATAAGCTACGGCCATTCATGTGTCAAAACTTAGGGAGGCTGAAATAAGAGATAAAAAAAACTACCATGCTGAAAATGAGACTTCATGCATCCTTCAGTAGATCATTTGTTGGACCTGATAACACTGTACTTTACTATTACACAGATACCACTTCTGAAAAATACTGGAGTGATACTCTTCTGTGATTAAAGAGTTTCAGTATCAGTACACTATTGGCACAATGTTTTCAGTCTCTATGTATTTATACTCACACATATGTACATACACATAAACACACACGTTTATAAATCCATGCATTTAATTGTTCCATCAATGCAAATAGTCCGATGTTCCAGGTGGTTACCTCTTAACATTAAAAGAAAGGGAAATACCAGATCTGTTGCCCGAACTAACGTAATTCACACCTCTGAACTGTCTGAGTAAGTGTTTTGCCTAAGCAGCAGCTAGCTCTCACCAATACTTAAAAAAGAAAAAAATTCTGAAAAAATGAAGAAACCATGCAGAATTTAACACATTAGTCTTTGGGGTTGATAGACACAAAGCCTGTCAAAGCAGATTTGACACTTAGTTCTTAAACATAGCTTTATACTTTAAAATCCTTTTTCATCTGTCTTGTTCTTTACTTGCTTGCTTACAAGGAAAAAAGGTACCAGAGAATTATGTTCACTGTTCAGTCCCGAGAATGTCTGCATCTTAGCTGTCATACAGATGGCATGTTTGAAACATCACTCTTGGCCTAAATGGAAAATAGGACTTTAGGACAAATAAGGACAAGACATAAACCCCCTGTCTACAGAGGAATACCTGTGTCTCACTAATGAACCCTCATTGCCATTATAATTTTCTGTGATTAAGCTTCATCATTGGATTTACTGAGAGATCTCACCAAGGCAGTGGAAACTGACTAAATTTACCCCTAGACCCAGAAGAAATTATTTGGGCATTGATTTGTTGGAAAATTGTACTCTCAAAAATTGTGAATTTAGAGAAAGTTTGCAAAATCTTTTTTTACCTAAATTATCTAAATCTTAGGTAGAGGAACAATGAAAAGGCCCTAAGGGGAAAACATGCTTTAGGACCATATGAAAAAAAACCAACCAAACAATGTTATTTACTAATTTCATGAATGTCTTACCTCCTGCATACATGACAGCCAACATTATCGATGATATCCAAGCTATCTCACTATATGATGTGTGAAAGATCTCTTGTATTTCTTTGAAGAATACTGTGATGGCTTTGGGGAAGGCATAGGAAAACCCAATGGAGATAAAAGCCCCAAAGACCACAACCCATCCCCAGCCTCCATCAGGAGGTGGGTAGTCTGGTGCTCCTGTTGCAGGCGGCATTTTTGGTCTCTGTCTCTTCTCCAACTAGACTGAAAAACAAGGAAAGAAACAGCACATCAAAATTTTTTCCCCTTTTTGCATATCAAACTGCAGTATTCAATAGTCATCTGCAGGGATCATAAAGAATCCTCAGAGTAAAGACCAGCTTTCAGCTTTCATGGGACCACAGGACGAGAGTAGCTCTTTCTAGAAGCAAAAGTTGTTCTGCAAAAAAACTTGCGGCAAGAATATTTCCAAGAGCCTAGTCAATATGTGGCAACTGATACAAACCACTGATCTCAGTCACTGAAGCTGTACTTGCAATTAGTCACTTATTGCAAAGTGACTAGTTTGTGTGGGTTAATTTATGTAGCTCTACCATCTACAGTGTGGAGAAGAAACAATGGAAAGAAGTTACACCTAAATTATGACTAAATGCTATAAATAAGAGTTAGTGAGATTTATTGGTACTGCAGCAAAATCATCAGCAACAACAGAGAGGAACAAATTGTGAATATCTGAAAAGCAGGTTCTAAGCAGAGATTTCTCAGCTAAAATTCCCTGTGCATCCATAAAATAAATACACAATAAAAAATTCCATATTGTACTCTTAAGATTTTGATATTTTGATGTTGATATTGCTTGCAGGAACAAGGTGGAGCTTGATGGCACTAATTTTGCTGTTTCCACATGTCAGAAGACATCAGGAAGCCTTTCACTAATAAACCTCACAAGCTTTCCACAGCTCTTCTCTAATTTAGAATTCGCCGTAAGAGCTGCCAGCAGAATGATACCTTACAAAGTTTCTGAGAGGTGTAGCCAACACATTCAGGCAGCTCAAGAAATCATAGGAAATTCAGATAAAACTTCTAAGGCCTGAAATAAATTTCATATTGCTAATATCATTCTCATATCAAAAACCTTGTTTTTTACATTCTGCATTACCTTTTTATAAAATATGTAGCAGTGAAAATGCATTTTTTATTTCTGAGATTTTTTCCACTATCAAATCCCTTTATTATTAAACGTTGAACTGGAGGCCACTGTGGTTTCTTCTGTGCAATCCAGCCTACACAGACAGTATGAACTGCAAATTCTTCTTTCCTCCCTGTTTCTTTCTTGGGCATTTTAGGCAACTTATTACTCTTGATTGGTCTCCTGCCACACTAGTATTGAAAACTGTGGATGATAACAGTGAGTAGGTTACTGTTATGCTTATGATTACCAGCAAGTCTCTACATGATTTCTTCTGTGCCACTTACAGCATATTCCAATTTCTCACAGTAATCTGCATTAGCAGTGGGAGTGAGATGATTACCTCAACAAAAACTAAAAAAAAACCAACTGTGTCAGCTTATACTTATCTCTTGGGATATTGCCTGGAGTACTTTCAGGGTAAATGCCATGTAGCACTGCATGCAATATATGCCACAAAACAAGAAAATGTTGTTTTTAATATTACCTATCACTAGGCTAGCCCTGTGATAGAAACCAAGTGTACTTCTGATTCTCCACTTCACTGAAGCTGACTGTAGACATCAGCTACAATCTGATGTAGCTGCCACACCTCTGGGGAAAGCTAAATCAGCAACTAAAATATCTGACTTTTAGGCAAAATTTAAAAAGCTCAGGTAGTGTGACTTCTGCACCATATAACTGAGATATCCTGCTGACAGCAATAGTTATCTATTGCTCTGTAAACAGAGCATATAAATCTTTTTACAGGCATGTCCAGAAAGAACCTCTGGTATGTACTTTGTTTCTGCTTATTCTAGTCTCAGTTTAATATTAGTTCACCGAGAAAACTTAGAGAGGAAAACCTGGGCCTGCCACTAGAACAAGTTGGACAAACAGAAACAATTCTGGTTGCTGAGACTTAACTTTGTCAAAACTGTTAAATATTACTTCGTTTTTGCTAATCAGAATCCATTTAGAAGAAAGAGTATCTCAGAAAGCCCACTATAACTTAGAGTACAAATAAAAATGATCGATTGCATGTTCAAGAGTGCAAAACCTCAAATTTGCCATAAAAAGCAGAATTCTATTTCTGTGAGTTAAGTGGAAGTAAACAACAAGAGTTTGCTATCTATCCCAGAAAAGCTGTTGTTCCGCTCATCTGAGAAAACTTTTAGTTGTTTCATGAAAAAAAGGTTAACTATTGTTTTCTTACACTTCAAAGGCTTTAGCATATTTGTTTTCATACTTAATATTCACATGACAACACTTCTATTGCTATTACAAATTTTTGTAATGGCAAACAACATCAACACATTGCTCTTCATAAAAAGGGAAGGGCTTTATCAATTTACTGAGGAAGCACTCCTTTTCCTAAAAATAATACAAAAGCACTTTGAAAAATCACAGCCACCACATTAGTCAAAAGAATGTTGAAGGTTCCTGAATGTCACTAATGAATGGTTTGGAGAGATCCCGCTATATCCATCCCTTTAGGGTAGAAGAACAGGCTCTGACAGTTCAGTGCTTTCCTCCCTTCAAAAGCTTCACAGTAAATTACAGGAGCATTAAGGAGAGAAGTAAAGGGGCATTGGCTGCTCCTGTGCCTTAGCCTAGAGGCGAACTGGTGCAAAGGCCACTCCATGGTCCTGTCTGCCAGCCTACACTGGGCATTACGCTGTCACGAAGACGAGCCTGGATCATTGTATCTCACACCTCCTGTTTATCCCACGAAGTAGAGCTAAGAATAGCTTCCCTGATTTTCCTTTATGATCATCATGGCCAATATTAGCTCCAGTTAATAAAAGGTGAAGAGGAAAAAAAAAAGAAATATATGTTTGTACCAAGATGAAAATAAGTATTCATTTTCTCACAAACATTAAATCCAACATCTCAAACATTCCATACATGCTAAGGAGCTAAAGCAGTATTCTCCTGCAAAATCTGCACTTAATATCCCTGAAACTGAATCCCTCCTAAAGAAGTCTAACCCATTAATATACCCAGCTCTAACCTAAGCCTAACTAGTAAGATTTGGGTAGTACAGGTAGTATTAAGACAAGTGCAAAATCCATTAGCAATCAAAAAAACCCCAGGATTTTACATGAGTAGATACAAATGTTGATAAAGGAAGAAGTTAAAGATGAAGGACTGAAGTAGTGACAAGTAAAATGCCTTTTCAGAACTCTTAGAGGTTATTATGGGCTGTGAAGAATAAAAAGAAATGTGGTAGAAATCATAAAAACAAACATGTATGATGATGTTCACGTGAAGGACACAGTACCAGACCAAGATAAGAAAAAAAGAATCAGCACTTGAGTAAATAAAGGTCACCACTGGTGTTTTCAGTCTGTCATATGAATTCCATCATGTGCCTAAAGCTAGCAAGACAGCATTGCTTGTACCTACGCCTTTCTAGGCAAGCAGTGGGTGAGGAACACTGCCTGGCCTCTCGCAGGGATCCAGCAGGGGAATAGTGACTGGAGTGGGTCCTGAGTGAAGCCATCAATCTCACTTCTCGCTGTCAAATGCACAGAGATTGCTCGGCCTTTACATACCCTGAGTCAGATGTGCACAAGGATTTTCTCCTAAGCTCCTTCTAGTTCTCCTGTATAAATCCCATTTATGTAAGCAGTGAACAAGAACGCAGCTTACTCTAATAAGAGCTGCATGTGTCTGCTAACAAATAATAGGAGAGAAACAAGAGGGCACTTCTATAACATCTGATACACAACATTTTTATTGCAGTTTTCAGCACATTGGAACTTAATTAGGCATATGAGAATTAGTGAACAGAAGAGAGAAAGAAAAAAGGAAAGAAGGAGGAAGGAAGGGAGAAAGGAAAGAAGTGAAAGGAAGGAAAAACGGGAGAAAGGAAAAAAGCAGCAAGCAAGCAAGAAGGTCAAACTAAGAGCAAATGCTACAAACAAATGATGTATCTTGATATCATGCATTGTAGACTTCAGTCAGTTATAATCCACCTGTTCAAACCGCTCATGTACCTACCAATGCTTCATTAATATTCTGCAGTCGCCAGCTGCCAGAATCAGCTATCAATATAACAGCTTGTCAAAGACCCTTCTGAGAAGGGTTTATATTGTTCTCTTTTTTACTGAGATTCTGATTTTACTGTGATTTCTATTTTTGTTTTTCTGAAACATTAGAGTAACTGTTTTCCTGCTTGCATTTTGTCTGCCTTGTCCGCAATGTGCCCCATCACCACTTGACTCAGCAGCCACTTGTCCCAGAGTAAAATAACTGGCATGTGAAAAATCTGTCCCCAGTTGCTGTAGGATAGTAGGAATACTTGGCATTTGTATACTGCCCTCCAGTTCCACTCAGTAAGCCAAGAACTGCAAAAAGCTTTGCGAACTTGAGCAAAGTCAGTCTTACAACATCCCTGTGAGGTGACTGAGAAGTATCATCCGCTTTTAGACATGGGAAACAAATGTGATAACAGACTGAGTAATCCTAAGACTTGTCCCAGATCAGTGCTGGGATACGGACTAATGTCCAAATAAGATGTGAGTTATGACTGAGATTTTTAAGTAAGTGTGTATTTTAGAACCTCATTAAGTAGCAAATGCAGATTATTTGTAACACTTAATACTGGAGGTAGGAGCTCAGGCGGGGTAAAATGTTTGCTTTATAGGTTAGAATAGTCTGCTGCTCCAACTTACCCTTAACACATGTTAATTACACTGCTGTATTTGAAATAAATGCATTAGAAAATAACGAGTTAAATAAGAATTACGGTCTTATAAAAGATCCTTGCTTAAATGCTGCAAGTTTTTCAATTTTCATTAACTGCTCTTTTAATGAGTTCTAAACAGGATGGTGGAAGAGCAGGTATCAGCTCATCAAATGGTAGTGCCTCACCAATTTCTATAAGCTATTGTCATAATCTTGGGAACAACTCTCAGCCTTTGAAGAAAAATATATCTTGTTAGTTTTGAGAGAAGGCTTTGCTCCTACTTGTGTTCTTTTTTTCTTCTGGAGAAAGGGAGGATGTGCAAATACTCTTGACTGTAAGGTAGCAAGAGAGTCTGTTTTCTGCTTTGAGCTCTAACTACTCAGTTCTGGAGGCAAAGTAGTTCCTAAGGAGCTCTGGTACCCAGCCCTAAGGAATAGGCTAATTGTCCCGAAAGGGGAAAACAGTCTCCTTTTCATCTTTATTCAGAGACTAAGGGGTGTGTGATAAATAAAACCCAGGTAGATGAAAGATGCACTCAGAGTCTGACTTCACTGCCTTTTTTCCACTAGGGTCTAATCTTCAGGACAAACGCACCCTGTGTGAGACCAAAACTACTAAAAATTCCCACGTTAGATAGCAATTTAGAAAGATGTTGAGTTTTGTAAAGTTTCTCCAACAGGCTTGGATCTAAGGGTCATGTCTGTAAATGCTTTCCAGACTTCTATGTGACAATAAAATAATTTACATATAATACATTATATTAAATGGTATTTAGAGGGCTTATGTTAGGATTTGCTACTCATGCTAAAAGTCTATGCAAAAATAATCCCAAAAATCACCAAGCCTATTTCACTTCGTCCTTTAATAGCACAATATCCAACATTATTAAAAATATATCTACAGGTATTTTAAGTCTAAAGCTACAGCTTATTGAGAAAAAAACCTTTTTTTTTTTTCTTGAAGAGTAGATGAAGGAAATAGCTCTAAATATTCATCCTTATGAAACAAATATGGAGTTATTTACAGTTAAGAATCAGTAGTGCATAGTAGTACTTGTCATCCCACTGCAGCAGTAACAAAACAAGTGCTTAAAGCAGCGTGGGAAAGTAAGAGCCCCTCACACATCCAAGGCAGACATATTCATATCACTGTTCCAATTGTCTAGGACGTTGGCAGAGGCAGGCTTCATGGAGGAAGTAGAAAAGAGAGAGAGGCTCATGCTGTAAGATAAAATTAAATGAACAATCCCCACCACTTTCTTTCTTCTTAGGGTCTAGCATTTTAATGGACTGATTCTTAGGCACAGCATCAACTGGGCAGATAATTGGATGTTAAAGCAAAAGCTTCTGAGCTATACAAGGATGATTACAATGTGAGCTCCTAATGGCTGTGGGAATATTCACATAACCACAGAATATGCTGAGTTGGAAGGGGCCCAAAAGGATCATTGAGTCCAGCTCTTACCCCTGCACAGGATACCCCAAGAGTCACACCATGCACCTAAAAGAATTGTGCAAACACTTCTTGAACTCTGTCAGGCTGGTGCTGTTACCACTTCCCTGGGGAACCTGTTCCAGTGCCAGACCACCCTCTGAGTGAAGAATGTTTTTTCTAATATTCAACCTAAGCATCCCCTGACACAACTTCAGGCCCTTCTCTGTGTCACTGGTCACCATAGAGAAGAGATCAGTGTCTGCCCCTCCTCTTCCTCACCAGGAAGTTGTAAATGCAATGTGGTCTCCCCTCAGTTTCCTCTTCTCCAGGCTGAATAGACCAAGTGACCTCAGCTGCTCCTCCTACGGCTTGCCCTCAAGTCCCTTCACCATCTTTGTCACCCTCCTTTGGACACTCTCTAATAGTTTAATGTCTTTTTTATATTGTGGTGATCAAAACTGCACACAATATTCAAGGTGAGGCTGCACCAGTGCAGAGTGTATTTGAAGGTCTAGTTCACTTTTACCAAGTAGACTGAAATAAAGGCACATCATGTAATTCCTTTCTTCCTCTTAGAGGACTAAAAATGTGATTACTGACACAGAAGCGAGTCCTAAAAGATCCTGCCCTATAAAAAGCAAAAACATATAAATTATGCAGTTAGTGTAATTAAAATTCCATTTGCACTAAGGCCAAAAGCTATTACTAAGTCAGTAACTGAAGTGAGGTTTTTACAGTACTGGAACTTCCATCTGAGAAAATTACATTGTAAATAAATTAGAATTGTTACATCATTGAAATCAGACCTGGAGCATTGCTGAGTCAGTTGTGAGATGACTAACGTAACCTGTCAAAACTAATATTAATGCAGTATTTATGATCAATTTGATTTTTGTTGGTGGGTTTTTTAGTTGTTTTTTATTTTAAAATTTATATGTTGTGCTGCCACATTTTCCTGGGAAACCATTACCTGTATTCACAGTCACAGTCACGAGTTGGACTTCCATTCATCATGTCTTCTGTTATCACCTTTTTTCATGGATTTTAAGGGAAACCTATATGAATGGCTTACTCTGGATGGCTAAATACCTACACGACTAGAGTTAAGTGAAATGAATTCCAACCAAAGTGGTTGCAATTCTGTTCTAATTACTTCTAAAGACAGTCAACAGAGTATCTAACCTAAACAGGTTGTCACTCCACCCAAATTGAAGTGCACCGAAATGAACTGTTGACGGCTAAATTGAAAATGCCAGTGATCCAGTCTGAAGAATTAATCAGATTTAACAATAAGTTGATTGAAGTTGATGAAAAATTCTGCAGACCTGAAAAAAAAAAGCCACCAAACTAATCAACCTTTCAAAAAACCCCAACCCAAAACTTTCTTCTGCCATTAAAGAACCAGTTTTAATAAACTCAGCTAAACCCTTTATAAGTCAAAGTCATAGCTCCCTACACTGCAAGAGTATTGATAAAATTATTAATTCTTTTCTAACCACTTGTACCATCTCTCAAATTATAGCACTACTCCCTCATATTTAATATGGCAGCTACCAGCTTTACAACTTACAGATACTTGATATTTTAACTCATTTTAGACCAATATTGTACAATTTTTTGGTAATATTAGCCTTTCAACTACATCAGCACACTGATCTTCTCCAAAACTCACATCGAATAAATGTTTTAAAAAGAAGACTTCCCAGAATAACAGAAGTCATGTAAATTTGGAGTTGTATGCTTGATATATATTTTGAAGAGTTCTGATGTTTGGAAGCAGGGAGTTATATATTCATGCATTTGTAATATTTTATAAATGGAAGAACTAAGGTTTCAAGTCAGTGTTAATGGAGTTGTCTGCACAGCTGTTGCACATTGCTTGAAAAATAAATAGCGTACTCTTTCTAAAGCAGCAGATTTTCCATTATCAATAATAACAGACATTCATTTTAATACCATTCTCTCAATACTAACCTGCAGGAAAAAATATCAATTAGGGGAAAAGCTAGCCTATTCTTAGGCTGCACCATTAGTTAATATTTTTCAAAAGCTAAATTTGTATCTTTTTACATAAACATGTAATTTGGAAGCAGAAATATTTAATTCATTTATTGCTGAAGATAATATTCATATTCATCTATTAGCTGAATATTTGACATTAGGAAGATGCAATAGATTCCAGTTGAAATTCTGCTGACATTAATTTCTGTAAACTTTATGAAAGTTACTCTGGGCTCTTGCACTTAAAATCCAACCCTTGGCTGTCTTCTCTGCTCCAGTATTATGGCCCAGTGTATTTTTTGTCTATGTCCCACCACTTGTCTAAATCCTGGCCTAAAAGAATCATCTCACACATACTGGGAATTTTTTTTTTTTTCTATTCTCGAGCAACACATGACTCCCATGGGTGGAAATAGTTACAAATGCTTAAGTCTCAGTGACAACTACTTAGCTTATGTAATAGGAAGTAAACTGATCTGGATTCTTTTCCTAAGAGCATATGACAGGGAATACATAACAGGCCAAGGCTGGAAAACAACTCCAGACTGCAAAAGTTTATACAGGGTTCCCATTTCATTTTTCCTGCTGGTGTGGAAATTGTTACTAGTTTAAGAAATTTTTCTCTATTACTAATAAAATGGACAATCTTAGGAATGCTTCTGATGACACAGTCTTTTACAAACATGATCTGCGGATAGCTAATGAATTATAAATCATCTTTTAGCAAAGCTACAGTTATCTTATGTACTTTATAGAAAAATAAGTAAATAAGGCAAAAAGGAAAAGGGCAGAACTACCAAAATTTACAATGAGGGAAACATCTTTTAAAATTAAATTACTTGGAGACCACTGCATCTTGAAAAAGCAGCAACATTTCTGCTATTCTGGGTATCCAGTCTAAAAACCTTTTCAGGACTTAGGTCATAAGTAAGAAGCTTTTCAGTTAATAGAGATTTTAGAAGTTATGTGAGAGTAGAGGAAGTAAGCCATCTATTTGTATAAAATAAAACTAAAAACATATAGATAATTGAAACTGAAAAATCCAATTGATTTTTACTGTGCCAGTAAAGGCTTGATGTGTGAGCTCTTTCTGCCAGTGAAAGTTAAAATGTGAGCCACTGATTCCAAACAAAACATAGCCAAAAAGTAGATTAATCCAAATCTTGTTCTGGAATTACTAAAACATATTACGTTACATATTTGGTTAGCAGTGAGAGAGAGAGAGAGAGAGAGAAAGAAAGCAAGAAAGCAAGCAAGCAAGCAAGCAAGAAAGAAAGAAAGAGAGAAAGAAAGAAACATTTTCCCCATTTAAAGAATTTAGCAGAGATGAGAGGTTTTTATGCACTTATAAAAAAGCATTTTTAGAACTAAATAAATGTGGCTTTGCAAAACAAAGTGGAAGAATTATAAAATGTCAACATTTTTCTCACAGAGATGTCTAACTGAAAGTTTTTTAAAGCCAGAGGCACCAATTTTCATTAATTTTCATCTCATGACCAGTGATATGGCTCTGAAAAAGCAAAACGTGACAGCAAGGTGCACTCCCCTCTCCAACTGTTTCCAGTTCCTGGCAAATAGATAATCACACAGGTATGCCAACAGGGTGCTCATGCTTGGGATCAACCAGAGGCCATCCCTGAAGATGCACCTGCCATTTCTTAAGTGCAGAAATCAGATGCTAATAGCACCTCTAACCACCGATCATTAACGTCAACAGCTATGTCCAGACCACTCAACTTTCAGTCTTTCTTATGCTGATATTTATACTGGTAAGAGATCATAAAAGAAAGTATATTCCTATTTAATAACACACAACTTTGAGCAAACAGCTGAACAAATGGGGAGGCATACATTTACATGGGCCAGTGTAGCATACACGGATACACTCGCCATCTCTTGATGACGAAATGTGGCTAATAGGAACAGAAGAGCTGTGTTAGCTCAGTATCCCATTGATGGAACTTAGCTCTGTTTGAGTAACATGGCTTGGTGCTACATAAAATAAGTACATGTATGATGTTTATTTGTCCAGTCTGGAACATGATGATAAAAAAATTCATTTGAAGTATGTACCAAAACTAATATAATTTAGGCAGTGGCAATACTCTAATGTAAATAAATACAGGGAAGGAAGAAGTTGTGATTGTATTTGATTTCCATGGGAAGGAAGAGGATGTTTAATTACAAACTTACTATGTACTTTGTCCAAGTGTTAATGAGATGACCTGCTGATATATATATACAAAACAACTTTAAAGACCAAGACAGTTTAATCAAATTCTGACACGTAGTCCTCTACCCATTGTAAGAAAGTGAACATGGGGAGATCAAAAAACCTCTCTTGATTATTAAAGAGGACACTTTTTCCTAACAACAACATCCAAAGAGTACAACACACTGCTGTACTTCTTAGAGAACTGTTCTACAATGCTACAGCAAAATCTACCTTCAACCAATTTCCAACAAGCTTTAGAATTTCTCAAGGGTTTTATGTAAATCATTCTGTTTATACATGTATCATTTGCAACTTTTTTACTCTGCCACTTACTAACTCCTCATTGAATACCCAGAATATTTGCATGAGGCCCGTGGTTCTGCTCTGGCACAGTGGCATTCAAAAGTTGTCTGGTGCTTGTCAATACATTCAAAGAGATGACTAACCATTGAAGAATGAATGAAAAGTGCTAGATCTTTCTTAAAACCCTCCCTTCTCATGCTGACATCAAGAATTTCTGAAGAATCTAGAAATCGATTCTTTTCCCAATTTTTTGGTCATATTTTCCATATTTGAATCTCTGATTATAGATTTTCCATTTAATCCCAGAACTATGGATTTAAGTTAATACCATCTATTTTCCATTTCATTTACAATAATAAACATAAGCCTTCTGGAACATAAGCCTTTTGAGCAGAACTTACCATCTATCTCAGCCTGGTATGAAAGTGCTCCTTTCAAACTTTAAGACAAGAGGAACTCTTTTTCTTACTATGCACAATCCAAACAGGCCACTGTCGGGGTTGCAGACCCAAAAGGTAGACCTGAAAGCTGAAGCCCTGAAGTGTAACAGCCTGTTAGTTACAGGATATGAACTTGCTAATGCATTAGCTGTGTTTTAGCTGGCAAATTTCTCATTTTGCTTGTCAGAGAATATGGGGTAGCATTGTTTCATTGCTCAAAAGCAACCTGACAAATTCACTACAAGATTCGTTGTTGAGTTATGCTGGACTCTTAAGTGTGAAACTTCTCCCATGTACCAAAGTGCTGTGCTCTACATAACCCTTCTTTGCCAAAGCCATACCTATGTAAACAGACTCACAAGCATCAGCTTTTACATTTCTGTATCACCACAAGAAAAGCTTAACACTTCAGATTATTTTTCTGGAAACTAAGATAACATAACACTCCTTATTCTCATTATTGAGACTCTAGAACAATAGAATTCAAGTTCTCAAAATCTGACTATAATAGCTACATAGAAACAGTAGTAGAGTTTACAAAAGTATGTATCAAATAAGACAAGAAATATAAAGATCTCTGTGGCATTTGCATCCTTCCAATTAGCAAAAGGGCACAGGAAAAAGTAATATTTATGTGGAAGTTTAATAAATCAAGAGCAAGACATATCCAGTGTAGGGCAACGAGCACATCAATCTAAGATATTAGTCTATTGTCCCTTTCAGGACAGAAGTTTAATCAGTTCAGAGGCAAAACACTGAGCTGTGTTTTTCCTTGTAAAAACCAGACATATACACACATTTGGTTGTTCATGAGTTCTACCGAGGGCCAAGGTACTCATAAGAGTTTAGCCAAACTTTCTATATGCAAAATTGTTTGTAACACATAAAAACATGTACAACACACTCCGCACACCTATTCATTTTTTCTTGATAACAAGACAAAAAAGTGGCAGTGGAGTTGTGTAAATCTCAAGGTTTTTCCTTGAGAAAACAATACAATGCTGGGATTCAGAGCCTAAGCATTATAGTCCCCTGAAGACCACTTTCAGTCTTCAAGACAGTAATATTCTTTTTTGTGTACAAAATAACTCTGGAGTTTATGCATTTTTCTAAAGCCTTTAAAGACACCTCTTTTACTTATTTTCACTGAAGTCTTAAACTATTATCTACCTATGCATAGGTACGTATAGACTATACACTTTCACATACAGCCCGACTGACTTCAAAGGGGAGTAAAAGGATTTGAACTCCATTCAAGTTTTATTTAGCTAAATCCTTTCTCAGTCAACAGCTGCAAATGAAACAGTCACTACCTCCTGGGACGACTGAGTTTAACTACAACTTTGTTCCTTTGCAGATTCTTCTCCAAACACATTTTTCAATATTTCTCTCACCCCTCAAAATATTACTAGATACACTGTGAGGTGTTCCTGAGGGGAAGTTGTTCTTGTTGTAATCTGATTCAAGCATAATATCCATTTTCTATTCAATCTTAGCATTATTATTCCATTTTCATGATATTTTGCAATTTGAATATTAAACCTGGAATTTGGGTCTGTCCTTTTTCTTTTCTTTCCTTGAAGCTAAGCACTGTGAGATTCATCAGTCAACAAAATGTTTATATGAGAAAAGAAACATTGGGTAAAACGAACTCCGCCCTAATGTGCTCCAAATAAATCTGTATGGCTTTTATGTGTAGAAAAAGCATGCATTGTTTCTTTCCCTTTTCCCTAATATAACTCATTGATTCAAAACCCATGTCTGTAAAATGCCACATGCATTTATTGCACCCTTTACATGGTGAAAGAAGCATATGATGGAAAAACATATTTAAGTTGGGGGTTTGTGCCTGTGCATCTCAGGAAATGGTACAAAGTATGCAGATGATAGCACCTATGGAATGAAATTTCAATGCACAGAGTTTTTCATTTGGCCTTTGTAGGAGAAAGTGTGGTTGGCCCCTGCGTAATAAAGATGACTGTTAAAAGATGCAGCACTGATAAATCTGGAAGTTTTAGGAAATGAAAAAGGACAGTAACAGAATGTACCTGTTCAGATTTCCAGAGCAAGAATCAGAGAGCAAAAATAAGACGTAAAGAGTGTTGTTTCATCTTCAAAATGTGAGTAACTCCTCTGCAAAACAAAACAGGATTTTGAGGTGGCAGTGCATGAGATGTTATCCAGCTCTGGCTATTTATGAGTCTTTCAATTGGCTCTAGCTTCTATCTGTTCTGCATCAGACTCAAACCCGCTTTGTAGGCATTTCCAGTTTTGCACACATTTCTAGTTCACATACATAACAAAGTAGCTATTATTACTGCCCATGATAGCTGAGAATACTTTAAATGGTAAATTAACACAAAGTACTGTTTAATTTCCACCAATCAAAAGAAAATAATATTTTTCTAGCACCATCCCTAAATAAGACTATTTATTCATATGCCAGTTCATAGATATTTTTTTCAACTATGAAAAGGAAAAAAAATAGAAATGCAAAGATAATGTACAAATTCTGAATGTAAGTGAATAAAATGTTTTCTAATACAGACTTCTTCAGTCATATTTCTAGAAAAGACAGAGTGAGGATTCCATTCCTTACACACCAGTACAATAACAGAGCAAAAAAACAATAACATGTCATGCAAAAATCTGATTTTGAATGATAGCAAACTTTTAAGTACTTTTGACACTTTTGACATCCCACATTTGAAAATGCAGATAGGTTGATTTTCTAACACGTGGATGTTTATGTATCTACCTCCTGCAAAATAAAGCATGAATGCTTACTGAAGTTTGAAAAAAAAAAATGCTCCCTTGAACTTCATTTGGATTTGACAATTAATTCTGATCTGGAAGGCTGTCCCACAAAAACAAAGATTAAACCTTTTTTAAATAGAACAGGTACTGTAATAATTGAATTGCTCTTAGGTATAAAATCAACAGATTGAAACTCTGCACTTAGAATATTTGTTCTGTTATACTGAATTTGTACTATTAGAAAAGCCAAACACAGAGCTACAATATGTTTCTTACTGAGAGTACTTGACCAAAATTGTGACCAGAAACACGGTAAGAAAACATAAATACAAAACCAAACAAACCAGCACTCCTGTCATATAATGTTGCATGCCTTCTGCGATCCAGGAAAAAATACATAAAACAAAGCAGTCACCTCCTTTGAGGCACGTAGGATAAAATAACATGTAAAACTAGAGCAATACTTCAGTAGATTCAAGGTTAAGACTGAGTGATGACTCATTACTTAATGTTAAGCAGATGTATTTCAGACCACCTGAAAGTAGGCAGGACCACCTACTATAAATTTTTCATTTATAAATGCTCCTATTTATCCTGATTTCTTAAATATCAAGGAAAAAAAGCCTTTTGGAAGAATATACTACATCTATCTGCATTTTTCACTGCTATGGGATGCTCCTAAGTAAGTGTTGTAAAAGGCTATTCTGTCCATTATCTGCGCCTTGAATCACCCATGGTCAGCCTCTTCAACACTTTTATATCATTCACTGAAATTCACTGTATTTTGGCCTCTGCGTGAGGAATGTCTCCAAAGTTCATTGGAAAATAAGTTAATGCAAATACTGTGGAATTATTTAGTGTCTTTTTTTTTTTGGTGATAATAATAAAAACATATTTACAAGTTAACACAGTTTGAAAGAAAATCTTTACAAACAGTATCTTTCTCTAAAAAGCTAAGACAGTGAAATAGGACAATATCCTTTGTCAATAATGACTATAAAATGTCAAAAATCAGTCAAAATTGTGAAAATTACTTAGCCATAGTAATGATGTTGACATAAGCTAAACAAGAAGGTTGTACTCAGGCCTCCCTCATAATCACATAAGGAAAAAATAACTTATCATTACATATTTCACTTACCCGATATATCCACAAGTCTTTATGATGAAGCTATGCATAGCTAAACCTTACTTTAAGAATTTTTTTTTCATCTGTTAACAGAGCAAAGTGATGGTTTATTTAATATATCCTACGTACCTGCTCTGATGTGAATAATGCAGTATCACACTGCCATTTGCTGCCAAGGAACTACAGAATCATTGGTAATTGCCAATAAAGCACTTGAAATAAAGTGCTTATTTAAACACAGAAAAGATGGCTCTAGGGCATATTTGCATCATGGGACTGACATAAAATGGCTCCCATACAATTTGAGACGGAGTCTTTATCCGTATCGATGACAAAGAAAGACACATTTAGTTAACAAACCAATATCCAAAATAGAATTATTATCGCCATTCCAGAATATTACACTTCACAGAAGAATGTGCATACAGATAAATTTAAATATAATAATTGGTAGTAGATTTTTGTTTTATCTGGATATCAGCACTGAGTAGCTGAAAGTGAAAAATATGCAGCCTTTCTGAATTACAATGTTTATTTTATAAATAGGCTGATGTACACGGCACAGGAAACACGGAGCAGAGAGATGTACTAAGTCTTTCAAGGTTTACATCAGCTCTTTCTGTTTGTAACATAATTACACTCCAGTATGAGTTGATTAGCTTGTATCAAGTTGATTGACACATTTAATTCCTCCATTTTTGAAAATTCTTGCTTTTTCATAGATTCCACTGCATTTATTCTTTCATCTTAATGATGAATTTCTCATCATCTGTACTTGTGAGTGTACCAATAATATTAAGTATACACCTGACTATTTTTAACTGTATGCCTGACATATAAGCACAGTCATCCAGTTAAGGCAACAACTTAGGTTTCTGGTGACCTGGACCCATTGTCTCATTCTGCATCAAACTTTTCTTGCACTTTTAGGCAATAATTTAATCTCTCAGTTCCACAAAGAGCTTAATAATGTGCATACATCCATTTGTATTTCAAACAAAACATTTCGGCTCAAGACCTTTGCAAGAAGCTGACTGTTGGTTACAGTTGTCTAACACCTGTAGAGGAAAGACAGTCCCTTCAGGAACCTTAAGTCTACATATCCTCCAAAACGGCAATTTTTCCTGCTCAGGGTACATTTTGTTAGTACTTGCATTTTCAGCAGCCAAGGAATATGAGAGTATTTTCTTCAAAATAGAACAATTTTATCAAGATCAACTGACAGTGTCCTCCTGAATAGTCTCAGAATTAAAATTCTGTCCTGAAAGGGAAAAGATGTGGGCTAGAATCTTCTTGTATAGGAAGCAAACTTAAACATTAAGAAATGTCCTAATTACTGTGCAAGTGCCTAAAAAGGAAGTACCAGTGTCACTTAACAAAACCAACCGTGTGTTGGCACCCTATTAGACAGGTAATCTCTAAAATGTAGAACAGTCCAGACCTGAAAAACCACCTCATGTTGTTTACCTAATAGACCCAATGGCAGCGAGACATCCAGCATAATAAAAGCTGGGGCTTTTTTGACCATGCTAGAAGAAGAACTTTAGCCCTGTAAGCCAACTAGGAAAAGAAATTTAAGGACCCTCACTATCATACAGCAATTTTTTGAGGTTTTGATTACTAGAGTTTATATGTATGCTTATTTTTATTATCACGTATGTATGAAACATATACCAAACTTACATATGAATCTTATACTCCTTTCTGTATCAAACTTTATTCGGGTGAATGAAAGGATGAGATCTGGTCAAATACATGTCTCCAATGCAAACAGCAAACAAGACCATTTTCTCCAACTATGAAAACCTCAAAGTTTAAGCGCATGTATATATATATATATATATGTATGTATGTATGTATATAAAATTGGTGTTGCTACCTCTGTTTTGGCCATTATGGGAATTCAGTGATGAGCGGGGCTGTTGTAGAATATATTGTCTATCAGCTTCTTCTTTCCTCATTCAGTTTTCGGTGTGGGAGCCTATGTATTCTACTCAATGCAAGGTCTCTAACACTGTATTATTTTTGCCCTTTGAAACTGCCTTTTGCACAGATCGCTGTCACAACTAACTTAACCTATCTGCATTTTTAAAGCATTTATTGCTGAGGCACTGCCACCAGAGTGGTGTCAAAGATTAAAAAACAACAGGCAGGTTGTCTGCAGGTAGGCAGTGGAATCTACATGTTCAGAATGCTGTGAGACCATAACGTTTCTCTTGAACAATCAAGGGAAACATAAAAAAACTAGGTTCTGCATAAAACTTTCCAAAATGAGAGTGGTAGTGGGGAATCCCAAATTTCACATTTTTTATAATATATTTTTTTTCCCTTATTCAAGAAAAACCATCAGTAGCTTGTTTATAAATATAACCTTACCGCAATGGAGAAAAGGTTATTTCAGAAACTGCTTTCTCTCTCTCTCTCTCTCTCTCTCTCTCTCTTTCAAAATGAAATGAGATAAAATAAAATAAAATAAAATAAAATAAAATAAAATAAAATAACAGCTACAAAAAGCACGCAAACTTTCCCCCACCCCAAATCATAAAACTCCCATATTTTTTAATGCAACTTTTTTTATTTGGTCTAGTATACTCAATTCAAGATTCATAGATGCATATACTTTGCAGGGTGAACAAGTCTGGCTTTAGCTGAGAAAGAGACAAAAAGCATTAAAGCCAACATTTCAAATGAGAACTTTTAATGGTATGTGAAACCATTAAAGATTAAAGCCAATACTTCAGTCTTTGAAAAAATATTCCCCTTTGTCTTCAGTACAAAGCAATTTCAATGCCAGTCACATTTTTAATTGCAAGCGAATGAAGCCTAGTAGCGGTGTTAATTTGTTTATTGTGTGCTAGCAACAGTCACTCTACAGTTCATCCCACGTTATTTTTCCTAGGCAAAGAAATATATATTCCTGATTATTCTGAATAAAACAGATTCCATCTTCAGTGGGCCATGTGGAAATCCAATATTCAAGTTGTTCTATTGGAAAAATATGACATCTTGATTTTAAAAATTTGGAACGATAATGTAGCAAGAACCTTTTCCTTTTATTTATAGCAAATGAAAGAAGCAATCTGTAAAAAAATCCAGCATTCACCCTGAAATGTACTGATTTACTGGAACAATTGAAATCAATGCTGGCTCTGGTGTTACACGTCACTTAGCTGAAACCATACAAGCAAAGTCCACATACTCAGCACTAGTCAAGCTACTGCCTGTTTGCATTCTGCAGCATGAGCAAGTCCTTGTTTAAAAGACACACATAGAAAGAGGAGCAGATTAGCCTTTTTCTGTGCCAAAGTTGAATCTACTCATAAAAAAGAAAAAAAATTGCCATGAACAAAACAGGAAAGCATTCTGAGGGATTAGCAGGGCATACATAACATTTTTTGAAGGCTTGATTTCATCATCACATTTATCTTATTTAAACAGTCCCTTATTTCTCCAGTATTTTAGTATTTGTGCTCACAGCTCAAGGATCTCTCAGGAGGCCTCAGCTGAGATTTGGCATCACAGCATAACAAGGTCACCTTGTAGCCTCATGACTAGAGCTTTCAGTTCACCCTCATTGACCCTGCCTGTACTATATCCTGAGTTAAGTCACGCAAGGAGGTGGAAAGGATTATGCAAGAAAATGTGGGCAGGCTCAGTAACATGTATAACCTTATGCACTTCTTAGAAAAGAAGCACTCGACTCTCCCCTCGCAGCAGGGTTTGCATCTCTCTGCGGTGTTCAGTTGCTTTTTTCTTTCTGTCCTTTTCTAGTCAAGCCATACATAAATTCTGTGCTTTCACGCAAAATTAAACGCATCTTTCTTTTGCATGCTATGGCACAGTCACAGTTATTTTAGAAAACTATTTGTGGCTTGCTGACACCCTGAAGCACTTTTTCCAATAGCCATTCTCACCTCAGCTGACCAGCACAGAACAACATGCCATTTCTGGAGAAGAACTGCCACGCCAAAAAGCTTTCAACTGTGAAATCATTCAACAGATTTAGGAAACAATAGAGCCAACTGGGCAAAACTGCTGGCTTTGATTTGAAAGAATTTATCAACACAGAATTTCAGGGGTATTTAATAGTTGATACTTTCTTCATCAAGCGGTCTGATTAAACACTAGATTTAGGAGCAAATATAAACTAATTTTAATTCTCTGTAACAGTTTTCTTACTCTTTAGTTTGTTTCCTGGCATCCAGCATATACCCAGTTCCTTCTTTGCAATTACCAGATTCATTATTTCCTGCAAGAAATACAGATGCATGGGCATCTCCAAAATACTGATGGGCAACAGAGTAGTATGAGCACAGCCACAGATCAGCTACACTGAAGCAAAGACAGCAGCAAAGTTGGTTTTTACCTTGAACAATCAGATCTGGAACTAAATTAGGGAGGAATATCAGAGGAGTTAATAACTAGGGTCAGAGCATAGGAATATCTACCATAAACCCTTTTGTCTTCCCTCAATTTCAGAAGTGTTACACATGGGGGAGGGGGACAAAGAGGGTAAAAAACCAACCAGTCTTTATTATTGGAACAAAATTATGTAAAACTTTTCACAGATTCTTTTAATAGCAGTTTCCAACAATCAAATCTATATGAAACTTGGGCTTTGGATTTGTTTTTTCCCCAACACTTTTGTCTGAGACAGAAGTTATATGAAACATTAATTTTGATGCCAAAGCAGTTGAAGAAAAAATATTGATTGAAACAGGTAAACAAACAAAATCAATATGATTTTAAAACCTGTTGAATTAATTCTCCAGATTCGTTCTCTGTTGGACTCATGCCTGTCTCATTTGGCATGCAAATGTTAAAAGAAGGTTCTCTAGAAAAAAAAATGCTTACAACTGTTTAGCTTTCAATGAGGATGCAGAAATTATTTTTTAAATTGACTAGTTATTTAATGAATCTCGATATCTGAGTGTTCAACTCATGTCATGACAAAAAAAAAGACTTATTTTCAGAAACTGTAGAAAACACATTCTGCAAAGTAACATGGTATTGTTAGGATGTAAGGCAATGGAAACATGATTCCACGTATGCAAGACACTGACCAAGTATTTAAAAATTATCTCTTAAATCAGAAATTTTTAAGTAGCAATGATGTTCATTTCACTGTCCAATTCCAAAATTGAAATTTTCCTTTCAAGAAAATATATGAAACTTCACCTTGAAAATGCAAATGAAGAATAGGATCAGAGTATTCAATATCCAAGACATTGGTTTATATGTAGCAAAACCAATTTAAGTATATCACATATGGTATGTAGTATTTTATGAAACACGAACAACAAGGCAAATAAAGCATAGTAAGAAACATTGAAAATTATGTTAAAAGGTATAAAAGCATACCAAAACCAGACTTATTTTAGTTCTATTCCACATAAGCTCAGCAATAACTCTACATCCTACAAAACCTGTTGCAGGACTTAAACTACAAAACCATTTGCTGCTACTAATTAATGATCCATCAAAAATGACGCAGAAGTAAATTTTATGCTAACAGAAAACGTGCTGAACCACCCTTAGCTGCCTGAATCCAGATAAATGAACCAAGGCATGCTGCACTACAGCATGGCTCAAGTATAATTTTCCTACTTGCATGGTATGCCTGCAATAAATACAGCCTGAGGTTTCCAACAACAGACATGCTGTGATTATGGCAACTGCACAGGGTAATAAGAGAAACCTTGTGATAACCACATGTGACAAAAGTTGAAAGGAAAGTCACAGTAAATAACTGCTTCCCTGAAGCTGGGCCTACTGCTTTTCTTTTATTTTCATGACTGCTTGCTATTCTGTAGATTACACTAATTCAGCAATAAAATTATTTTGATTAGCAATACAGGTATGCACATCATGTTAAATGCTGAAATGAGAAATTTGTAAAGCAAGCTTGAGGCTTGAAGAATGTATTGACATTTGATTATTATATCATGATAGCATCAATCCATTATCTTTAATGGACTTCATCCTCACAGAGCATAGGAAAGAAAAAAAGTTGGTTCTCTATTCATAAATATGTTAGGATGATCAAAAACTGAAAAATTGTATATGTCTTTGAGATATCCATGAAACATTTTATCTCAATACCTGTTTAAACAGGTAAGGCATTTCTGATTTTTAATATAGAGATAGGCAAATTTGATGGAAGAGAAATCAAGGTGAATATAAGTCAATAAAGAAATGAGATAAAAAGATTAAAATAAATACAAAGAATTTTGAGGAAATGTGCTGATGTAACAACAGGTAGCTTTGCAGCAATATTAAAATAACACAAATAATTTTTAAAACTTGTAATGCTGTCAAGACTTCTTCCTGACATCTCCTCCCAGAAATACTGTCTATGGAAATCTAGCACTTCTAATGTTAGAAATACCTTTTCAGTTCTGAGCAGGCAGAATCACGTTTGTACTGTTCATACTGTATAACAAAAGAAAAGACTAACAAGCAGCTAAATGTCAGTACCTAGGCACTTCTAAATCAGGCTACGGGTAAAGAAAAATCCTCTTTCCAGTTCATTATAGAACTAAACATAATTCAGAAATTGTAGTACTCACCATGAGAAAATAAACAAGCAGTGCTTTCAAAGCAACTTCTGACACTGGCCTCGTAAGAAATGAGGAAATAGTGGAAGTAAGCCTTCGTGCAAAAGAACACCTCTCTCTTGCCTGCCATTTTGAGATACCACAACAAGGTATCTCAGAAGCCAAGATCAATTTTAAACTCCTTAGTTTAAAATTACCCTCAGATTTATCAGCAGGTTTTTTCCCTCTGTTTTTTCTGGCCTGTACATGTAGCCATCAGGATACAGACATAAGGACAGTTATTTACAGGGAAAAAAAAATTCAACTTCTTAAATATTATGGGTAGCAGGAAAAGAAGGATGAGAAATTTAACTAAAAAACTACATTTCCCCAGTATCATAAGGAAATTAATGCATACCTACTTTTCAGTGAACTTATAAATTGCCCTTTAGCAACCTGCTAGAAATCAAATGTTCCCCAAGAATAGATATCAACTGTTACCCCAGGTTTTAGAAGCGATTTGGTGACTCATCTGATACAGATGCAATAACTGATGAAGCTGCACTTCTGTCATTGTTCTATTTCACTGTGGTATGTATAATGCTTCTATTTGTGAAGGACTTGCTTTTGTAATTTCTCTTAAAATCTTCTATTTCAATCCTACAATATCCACCAAATCATGAGCCTTACAGCATGATTTGATTGCACACAGGGCTAGCAGCACTATTTTCCTCAGTTTGCATCAACTGCTTGAATTACAGTAACTTTTATTTTGGAACTAATGGTATTTTCCCATACCTAAAATGTTTCTGCTTTGTCAGTCTGTTTAACCAGCATTACACAAGAATACTGGGCCCTTGAGCCTAAAATTATGTATATTTCCATGCCATTTTCTTCTCTTACTGCTATCACACGACTAATTCAGCTGCACTGTGTGGGCAGATGTTAGTACATACTGTTGATCTATATCATTCTTGCCAAGTCAAAAGGTAGTATCATGGGATCATTTTGAACAAATAAAATACTTACCAAGGGACAGAAAACAATGTGTTTTATGTGAAGGATGAAATGCATCCCACAATGCTTTTTTTTACAGACTGTAATTAACTTTAATATTTTCATACATTATAGAAAGTCTTCCTCATAAGTCAGAGATAAAATATTAAACAAAAAACCCTAATGTTTTTTCCAATGGTGTGTTCATACTGATTGATACAAACTAGTTTCCTAATAATATGTGAAGAGCATTCATTGCTAAAGCAAAAATTTCTAGTCTACAGAATTACATCCCTGTTCACCTCTTCTCTTATTTACAAGTTAAAAATTACTCATTCTAAAATGAGTAATTTACCTCAATTTAAAATTGAGGACATACCAGTAATTTTATATATTGCAGTGATACTAAAACTCAATTCCTTATCTCTGAAAAGTAAAGAGAAGGAGAGAAAGAAAGAAAGAAAGAAAGAAAGAAAGAAAGAAAGAAAGAAAGAAAGAAAGAAAGAAAGAAAGAAAGAAAGAAAGAAAGAAAAGAAAGAATGAACTCAAGCCACTTAACACAGAAGTAGTCATCCAAAAACCCAAATAGCCCCAAATGGTTGTTTTATTATATCCCTATTTTAGTACAGCAATGGTCTACTTATGATTAGTGATTTAAAGTGTCTACAATGCCATCTTTGGTCAAAACACTTTTTAAAGATTCCCAATTCCATTAGGTGGGATTTCTTCTCTCTTTTCCATTTTTCTTTATTTCTCTATTCAATGTCTTAAAGTGCCTCTTTTGTGGGCATGAAGGTGCATAAAATGAAAAATTGCTTCCTCCTCGTACTGTGCTTATTCTTCTGATTTGCAGAAGGTGTAATTTTGTCCTCCTTCAAATAAATTTTTTCAAGTGTTGACTTTCAGTCTTTAGATGAGTGATTTTAATAACTGGGAGAAGGGTGATGGCTTTCCCTCTTGCAGCTTAAGGATTTCTGCATTGAAGTAGCTAAACTTAGCTAACCATGACCCAAACCAGCTGACTTTTTATCTTGTAGTCCCATTCCTTTGTCCTAATCCAGAAAACACCAAAAGGAAGGGGGTTTTGGCTGCTTCTCATGGAGCCTTCTTCATAATATATATAGTGTAATTCATACCACATACCGCCTCAGTTCTCTTGCCTTTCAACTGCATGTTTCAAGATTCCACTTGACTTTTGTCTGCCATCATTCCCTTTATGCAAAAGAGCCAATCCTAAGGGGCTCAAAAAGACTTTCTTTCCCAGATCAGCTGTTCTAGTTTTGCTTTTCTACGTCCTTCTCTTGACCTAAGGCACTCTCAGCACATACTGCTTGAGTTGCACACCACCATCAGGCTGTCAGCTGAAGTTACAATGACCTCAGGCTGAAGTTATATCAACCTGCCATTTCCAGTTTAGATTAAGTTTTTCTTTTTCTGGTGCCCAAATTCAGATGTCTTCAGGCAAGGGCAGAAAAGCAGCAGAGATGTGAGTTACCTCCTCAGTTCTAGAAGTGCTGGCTGCACTGCACAGCCTGCCACGATCTTTCCTTCCACCACAAACCTGGGCACCCAGGCTGCACCAGCGTATCTCCACTTCTGCAGTCCCAAGGAAGTGCAGGCTGCAAAGCAAACACACAAGCCAAACCCACTATGTTATCTAATCAGTATCCTTTTTTTTGCAATATCTATTTCTATCATGCTCTTCTTTCACAAATACCTGATGTTTACTGTCAACCGAGGAAAGTGCTTCAGCTTTAATGAATCTGACAGCAGCGAGGGAGGGTGGAAAAATGAATTAACACTTGATACAGCCACCACAGACAGACACCCAGAATGAACTGAAATACATGAAAAGGCTCCTCACACTCAATCTAAAGATGATGTAATGACATCAATCACATATTCTTGCTGCTCTGTATCTGTGACACAGTAAAAACAAAATGATGTACAGAAGGATAGTAGGTGACAGCTATGTGCTATTTCTCTCAATACAAGGATGATGAGCTACTCAAATAAATGATATGGCAAATTCTTTAATGATGCATGTTTTTAGGCAAATCTACAAAGAGTGAATTGTATTTCATTATACTTCCCTAAATAAACTTTGAAGCTTGCCTGAAACCTAAGGGGGGAAAAAACAAACAAAACCACTACCCTTTCCTTAGAAATCCTACTCTTCAAATAATCCTTACAGCCACGTCACCATCCCTTTCTCTCAAAACAAACATTAAAGGGATATTTTCTTGGTACTTTATCCTGTTTGCACAGGTTTAGATTTCAGAAGACACTGTGAATTGCCACATTTGCAGTCACTGTCAGAGCATTTCCTGATTATATCACAAAATTAACCATTTTGAAAAAGGGAGAGTAATTATTATTTGTGAATGTGGGAGTTTTGTGAATGTGGGAGCAAGTCCTTAGAGAGAATGATGAGAGCTCTCTTGACACAAGACAATGGTATATTTGATGAAATATAAAGCAGTTGGTTAATTACCAAGCATTGTAAACCAGTGGTTACCAGGAAAGCACTGATTTCTTCCAACAATATTCCCCATAACAAACCTCAATAAACAATCTCATTATCAAGTCCTAACAAGGCCTTTATTCTTCTCTCTAGGAAAAGACTCCTCAATGATTCAGTGACACAGAGACACACTAAATATTTTTCTGGGTCAAAGCTAGAAAGCTCAGCACACCCAAGGACTAAATTTTAGACAGGAAAGTGACTGTGAAGTGCACCTACCCCTTGTGATTCGTGTTTGCAGCTCAGCTGCATGATGGCTCAAGAGCACAACTATTGCTGTCAGGCTGATCTCATGAAAAGGAGGGGAATGTACAAGACAGCTGGCCAGCAACAGATGGGAATAAGCTGTTCCATCTCACAGGTTGGTAGACTTCCTGTTGCAGCACATGCTGTCCAGAAGGAATTCTAATTCTAATGCAGCACCCGTCTTCCAAAGGAGGCCTGGCTTTAAGCCACAGTCAAGTCCTAGAATCCAAAGAGCTTCTTAAACCATCTATCAACTCCTTAAGCAGTTCAGTCATTTATAGTTCAGCTCTGTTATTTGTGTTGAGAATTAATTAGTCGGTTCTACTAATTATTTTTGTTTGTTTGTTTAAGATAAGGTGAAAGGTTTTATGAGCAGAACTTGATATATCTGTTGACAGCTTAAAATGTTTTGTCCCTGAAGAAGAAAATTACTTAATTTTCTAATAACATGATAGATGCAAAAAGGTCATCATCAGTCGCAGTCACCACAAGGATTATTGCTTTCACTCATTCTGCTTTATGGCAACACTAGCTTTGGCCATCAATTGACTTCTAAAACAGTTAAGCTGCATTAAAATTAGACTGTTATTATTGCAATTTACAATGAAACAGATTTATCTTTTATTCATTCTCCTAACTTTGTATAGACACCAAGAATTTAATTTTATTCTTCTGATATTTCAAATTAAATATTACTTAAAAGCAAAAAGGTAAAACTCATTTGAAAACTTAGAGAAACAGAAATTAAGATACCAGTTCATTTTGACCTTCTGAGTGGAAAGAAATGAATAAATGAAACATTCACGCCACTTCTCATTATCAAGGTGTCTGGACACAACTGTAGGGAGCTCATTCCACTATGCAAACTCACCCTGACCCAGCTAGCCATTGTGTGTCAATATAAAGAATTATCATCTCATCTTCTAAAAATAGAGACACTGTTGTGGATGAAGTTATCTATACCATAAAAGACAGTATTCATTTGTAGTGCTAGATTCACACCAGGGTTAAATTATAAGACACTAATATAAATTAATGGAAAAGCAGGTTAAAGGGGATTACAAAACAGGATTTGGCTATGAAATATTGCTTTTTTGCATTATCATCTGTGGCACTGTGTACAAAGAGTGTTACGACTTCACAGGGTGCGACAAGACACCTTGAGCTCATACTTGGCAGATAATTGGAATTTCTATGCAAACAATGCCTGTACAATTCTACACATACACATAATTGTTCAATAGGATAATTTTTTCCTTTATGCATTTTTCTCTTCTCAAAAGGCTTTCAAGTAAAAATTGTAATATATTAACTGTGATTTATAAAGACAACTCTGTAATAAATGCTTTTTAAGCACACAAATTACAAATTAGAGAAATGAAGATGGCCTAATATTCATTAAATACCATTTCTGCATTATGTATTTCCCTTCTTTTAAACTGAAAGATCAGTTCACAGAAATACATATACAGTCTGACATTTTGAAATGCCTCCTGACTTCAAAGAATATCTGCCTAAGAACTACAATCAATGTTTTACAGCTTCTTCCTCATTATCAACAAGTATTTCAGTATTCAAACTAAAGGAGCAAGTCTTGTGAATACTTACAGCATTTTAGTAATTGTGCATATTCTTACTAGACTCCACAGCATTATACTTCTCTCTGATGAGCTTTTTAAAAAGGGCTTGGACAAAAATGACCCATAACTTTGTATAATATGCCCTACAAAAAAATACAACTGGATACTCTGAGTACTTACACAAATGAAACTAATATTCAGTCTAAATGTTTACAAATATGAACCTTAAACAAATGCAGCAAGCTAGAATTGAGTTTATCCCACTCTCTAAGCCACTAATTCATCCTCACCACAAACCAGAATATTAATATGATATGGTTCTACTCAGAAAAAGACGTTGAACTTGCTGAATGAAATACTGCTAGTTTAATGTTTTCTCTTTTTCTGCAACCTCAGAGCCAACCCTTTTCCTTTTTTATGGTCTCTTTGCTTTTAAATTTGAGACCTACAGAGCACCATCAGCTTATCAACTGTCAAATAGTTTTTAATTATTATTAAAAGAGTTAGAATTATTCTAATTTATTATTTTCTCTAGTTTCTTCACACATCAGATATTGTTGTTAATGTTTTATGCCCATGAACTAAAATATTAATGTAAATGACAAATCATGTGACAGAGTTCAAAATCTAATGTAAAAGGACAAATACATGTATACATGCATAATTTCCATAATTCATATAATTGGTGCATATAGTGCATACTACTTTTGTATCAGCAGACATCATATACACTGACATTTTTGTGGTTACTGTAATGCATTAATTATGATTTACTGTTGCTAAATATATAATATTAATTTGCTGCAGTATAACAAAAAATAAAAATTTAAATGGAAATCTGAAGATGGAGATAGTGGAGTGTTTTGTCAGTTTTAAGGCTCTTCAGGACCAAACATCACATATGGCAATTTTATCTGAGGTTGATGACCACTTCCATTTGTCACCTCCTAGAAATTGATTCCATCAGTTTTGTATTGTTTTGAATCACCAGACGGCACTTCTCCCTGTTCTGAAGACTTACCATCTGAGCATGTAGGAGTTAGATCTGGGACAAACATTTCCAGCTGAACTGAGATGCTGTATAGATCTTGAGATCCTTACCAGTAAAGAAGCACTTGTCTTGCTCCAATCCCTCTCTTTAAATGAAAATATTCCTTCTCAAATTAGTTGCTGTAGACAAGCTACGTCTACAGAAGTGGAAAAAAAAAGTATTAAACCCACACACACACACTTGTCAACACATATGCACTGCCCAGGGACATTTTTAAAAGCATTCTTTCACATTCTCCACAAGACTATATTTAAAGCTGCGCTTCTAGCTTGAATAAAATAATACAGACAAAACAAAATAAAACTGTGTTGAAAAGTTTGTCCATTTCTAAGCAGCATTGTAATTTTGTGGCTTCTGTTCTGGTAATATTCATCAAGTAATTTCTCTCCCTTGTTTCCATGTGCAATCCACAGGAGAAGAAAAAAATCAGAAAAGTATGCAGTCATGGCAAGAGATCTCAGTGAAGTACAACCATGATTCATTATCATCACATACTAATGGAATATCTCGGTGGAAACACCATAAAGCAATGTTTAAACATCATGCAGTGATTGTTTTATAATGTCTGTAACTACACTGCACACACATCTTTCACTCTCCTGCTTTCCTCTGTTATGCGGGTCAAGCACAGTGCTTCCTTTACTCTGGGACTTTGGGCAGAAGAGACAGGCTGATTTGGATTTTTCCCCCCCACCCAATTCCTTTCCTTCTTGTAGCTTTTTAAGGGGATAGGGAGGTGTACTGGTAAATAAATTTTGTGTGAAAACCTGAAAAGAATTCCCAGGTTTTTAGGAGGTAAGCTAAAATAAAAGGAATTTTCCTCATATTGAAACTTCACTAAAGGTGCATGCAGCATCATGAAAAGTCATTTGTTCAAGCACAACTCCTTTACATAAGGACTTGGGGACCTCTCTACTATTACCTTGTAGGAATACCTTTCTGTTATCTCCTGGTTTTGTTAACAGTCAAGGCAATATGTCAATATGTTTAGTGTTGAGAGCTAGAATACATCAGTTCTACATGAGAGTGGGACTTTGAAAATATACACTGAAGTCTCAGACACTGGTGAAAAACAAAATATTACTTATTTTTTGACCTTCCAACTATTTTATTTTTAGAAACCATTTATGAATAATATTTCATGTAGATTTATTGAGAATCATATAATAAGCAAATTCAAATTTGCTTAGAAAGGTATAAAATATCCATTGGAAATGTTTGATGACTCCATTGAGGAGTTTTGTCTTTTCTACTTTTTTAGAGTTTGACTCACTTAAGTGTACAACCTTACTGTGTGATAAGCCCCTACAGTGCTTTTGACGTCAGAAGAATTGTGAGGATGACAGCCAAAACTCTGGCCTCTAAGATACCAGCCTACTCTGGTGAAATCAAAGACAGCTTTAAACAGTTTTGAGCTCAGTAAACAAAGATTTAGACCTTTAAGCTTTGATAACAGGGACGACAGAAACAGCCCCAAAAATCACCAGGTTATCTCCATGAAATAAACTCAGCAAACTTTTCTCCAAAATTATGTATCATCAGCTATTCTAAAACTGCTAGTGGACTAACTATTTGCCAAACTGTTTAGGTTGGCTGGTAATTTAGAGGTGTTGCTATAATGAAAAAAAAAACAAATTGGAAATTACTTTTGCACTTGATTCTAAGGAATCTAGTAATTTTTAAGTGCCTATATCTGAAATGAGGCATAGGACACTGAGTTCTGACATTGCAAAAGACTAAAACAGTTACTTGTGTCAGTAAAATACACCCCCATGTTGTTTGCTTTAAAGCAACCCCTAATCCTTTATTATAAAAATCTCTGGTATTGCAGAATAACTGTCTGTGTAAGAACCTTCATTCCAACACTTGGTTTCATGCAGGGGAATTATGTTATTGCTTCCCTCCCAAATCCTTATGAAAATAAGATGTTTATCATGAAGACTTCTCTTGTAAATAAAATTGATGTTGCATTTATAAATCATGTGTTACTTCAGAACACATGGCATTAATTCTTCCTATCTGACCTGCGCTTCACTGATGCTTCCCTTTCTTTAAAGTTTCTCTTTAGAAGACTCATCTTTGAAGTCTTTATTTTCTCAGAAATTTGGGCAGCCTATATGAACAAAATATGTCCATCAAATCCATAGAGTTTGGTTAGACTGGGAATTGCCACCATTCAGTTGTTAATCCTTGTTAAAACTTTTTAGGACTAGACAGAGTATAAGAACATTTCTTCTTTAAAGTGCTTCACACTGTTTCGTCAATACATGTTAGATAACCATTAAAAAACCAACAGCAAATATTGTGCAACATGTGCTGGTGCACTGACTTGTCTTGCATTTAATTAGTCAATTAGTTTTGCATGGATTACCACAGTAATCTGAATCTACCTATTGCTACTAAATAAAGCTAAAAGGAAATAGAAAAACAGCACATTACCTGGCAGAGAGCTGCCGTCCAAGACAATAATCGGAACTTGAGAGATACAGAGCCTTTGTTCAGTGTGAACATTTAAATACTCTTTGGAGACCTGATTGGCCGATTATCACACATGATGTTTGGACAGTTTATTTTGTGTGACCAATTGCCAAACCAACAAGCATCTCAAATTACTGAGGCGCAAGAGTTTGTGGTGAAGCTCAACATTCAGAACACAATCCCACAGGAGGACATCCTTGGTTTATGAACATCACATCACCTGTTTAGAGTTTCTTTCACAGCTTCTTTGTCTGGCATGCAGGATTTTTCCTTATCATCCTCTGTTCAATTTCAAAATTTTATTTAGATACTATAGCCTTTAAAATGAGTGCTAATATCTGGGGACACCTGAACATAGTTTGTGTCTAATGCTCTAGGAGTTCAGCATCCATGGTAAGGCTGATTGGGAAACTACCTTTTATAACATACACTAAGTTAAGATCAACATTAATATTATTTCATTGAATGAATAAAAAGTATAATAAAAATGCTCTAAAGATCATCAGTAAAAGCTTAAAAGGAAAATTAGAGGCACTTAATGCAACTAACATGTTGCAAAAGTCCAATTTTTTTCTCATTAGGACAAAATTGTCCAGCAATTAACAGTAACTGTGCAATTAACTTAGATGTTTTTAGACTGCTCCATTAACAGTCAAAGTATAAAATACTGCATTAGGCTTTATGGAGTAATTAGAAACTTTCTATTAATAAGCAATGTTAGCCATGACAATATCTAAAAAGCTGTGTTTTTCTGGAGATAATGCAGAATTTGCTGCAGAGCTCCAAAATTATTTTCCATTATTTTTTAAATTTTACCAGAACTCACTATTTTTGTATAGGAAAAAAAATGGAATCATCTGCAAAACTGATGATAGAATAAATATATACTTAGAAGGTATGTTGTACCTAAGACCAGATCATACCTTCACTCAAAAATTCTGAGCAAAATGCTTTTTAAAGTTCGCATCAAAAGCCTTTTCTTTTTAATTGCAAAAATGATCTTAACTATTTTGCTGGAAAACCAAGCAACAAGGTGTGTATGTCTTCACAACTGTTATTTTTTATCAGTCTCACACAGCATACTTGCCTTGACCCAAAAAATGCTGGAAAGGATGAAACTGCCTGGCCAAAAGAAACAGAAAAACATTGTGATGACTCAGGCTGGAAAAAAAATTAAAGCTTTCTCTTGTCCTACATATTCACTAAGCAACTGATATTAAAGCCTCAAAGCTCTTAGAAGTGCTTTGTTTGGGAATTTTAGGCCATCTCTGGGACAGATTTTATGGGCAAACTGCTGTTACTTTCACTGCTCACCGCTTTGAATGTTCACAGGCAAGAAAGTGATTCTCAGAAAAAATTTCTTAATTTATCTGAAAATAGTGAAGCTAATGATGACCTGCATTTCTAAGACATGTGGCAATCTCACATGAAAAGTGAGACAAGGTCTAGAATTACTGGAAACTAACCCAATAGGAGACTTGCTTAAAGAAAAAGACCAGCCTAATCACGAGAAAGTATTATCATTTAATTGATCTCTGTATTGTCTAAAACTTTAATTTGAATCTGAAGCAGTTTTTTCAGGAAGAATGAAATATACTGGAGATAATGCATGGCAGTGATAGGTGAGCCTCTAACGCCAAACTGTGAGGAGGAGACTTGCAAGGGGTCTTCATCTCAGCATTGAGGACAACAGCAGGAAGGGAACATGTTTGCTGACACAAGCACACAAGAAGAGGACAACAAAGGAACTAAACGTGGGTTGCTGAACTCTGACAAAGACCCTGCAGTGACAACAATACCACATTTCCTATTATTGGAGAGAAGTAGGAAGGGAGGCACTGTTATTGCTGGACACCTTTTACATTTTGACAATTTGTGTTTAGTCCCGGGTACAGCTTCTCACTTGTGTCAGCAAAGCTGCTCTCTCTCACTGTGCCCTTCAGTGGCAGGCCCTTCCTTCCACAGGATCCCCATCCTACCCCAGAGAGGGGAAGAGAAAATCACCACTGGCCCCAAGATTTCTGTATCCATGAGAAATAGCCCCAGAAAGATGGATTAACAGCAGGTAGCACTGCAATGTCTCTAGGGATGCTGACGACAAAGTCCACATGAGCGAGAACAGCACAGCATCAACTTGGCATCATGGTGGGGGACCACAGCTGCCTTTTGCCCATTGACTTCAGAGACCAATGAGAACAAAAATCTGTGCCTATCCCATGGCCGAGCTTCTAAATTCAGGGAACTGAGCATGAAGTAGAAGGTCAGAACTAACACTAAAGCGTAGTTCTAGGCGACAGAGCTAATTGTCATGGGCATGCCAATGGCAGGCAGCTGGCCTGCAGTCCACTGTCAGCTTGTACTTGAGAAAAACAGAAGTTAATACAGTCTTGGACCGTTGTCTACATAAAAACATATCAATACCAAGAGGGCTATTGCTCAACTCACCATATGAGACTGTATCTGGCAGTGTATTTTGTGAATAGTAATGGCAGTGGAGTTTTACACAAAATAAAAATCCAGCTACATAAGAGCTCCTCTAAGAAAGGGTACCTAGAGCTGGCTCATTTATTGTACCTTGCTGCCCCCTTACACACAGGCACATATTAGATGTAAATATTCCTCCCTGGAAGAGAACCAGACACCAGGAGGAGACTGAGAATTTCTTTTGGGATCATAAGATTAAACTGTTAAAATTGAAGTAAACTCATCATAACCATTTAGTCTGGCTGCTGACCTGAACTTCAGCTCAGGTTTTCTACACACTAACATCTGTTTCACTGTCTTTTTATTAATAGAGAGTTAAAAAGAAAAAAATCTTTGCTGCATATAGTCAAGTGCTACCATTAATACTGCAGCACAATTTTTCGTTCCGTCTCAATCCAAATCTTCTTGAAAGAATGCCCTATGTTAGCAGTGGCAGTCATACCTAAAGCTATTAGCAGTTTGTTCTAATAATGGAGGTTTAGTCACAGACTGTTTTCTTTTTGTGTGAATTTTTACTTTTTTTTGGTATAACTCCCTGCAAGACCGCAGGTATTGGGTGATAATCTTCTTTTCTCCTTCTAGTATATACTCTAGATTTACACATTTTGAAGAAGACTTAAGCTTGTAATACAGATCTGCAAGACATTCTTTGACTTACACACAATTTGACTTTTTCTCAAGTAAGGGAGCAATCCATCACAACCATATTTTGACATTGAGAGTGCTGACATCTGCATGTGATCTGGACATGTAGGTTTCACTTATAATCTGTGGGCAGAAATGAAGTTCTGGGATATCTCTCCCTGACATGTTTTAGACATTTAAGGTATAACGAGATGATATGTGGCCTACAAGTGCCTATATCTCTCCATCATTTAAAGTATGTCTGGAAAAGTTGTTTGATTATAGACGCATACGCTACTGAACTCTTGTGTTTGGATGAACCCAGCCCTATACATAGTTGTAATACAGTCTCTTAGTATGGTAGTGGACTGAAAATAATGACCCAGTCCCTTCCTCCAGTTCGATGTTCTTAAACCTTAAGTGTTTTGGGGGAGGTAGGACAAGGGTTATCCTGTTGGCTTATTTAGCTCTTACAAAATATGAAAGTGAAAAATGTATGCTCTAGATTCTAAAAATGTTCTTTCCATCTTCTTTGAGACAGATCCACAGCTTAACAGCATGATGTTGAAATCTAAAATTCTGCAATCTTTTCTGGACTGTTGAGAAAACTATGTCCAGTTTAGCTGAGTATTGAGTCTCTGAAAAGCATGTGCTGCAATATCCATATTTTGTCTCTGTGTTTGCAAAATGTGCAACTTAGAACTGCTGCATCACAAACATTTTTGTGGTTATCATGGCTTCATAGAAGAAAATTTATGCAAGGTGCAGACAAACTATCTGTGCTTTGCATACCACAGACAGCTATCTTTTTTGAAAGCAAACCTTCAAGTCAAGTCTTATGCAAAAGAGCATAAGAAAGAAAATCACTGTCATGTTAAACAAAAAAGCAACAAATTTCATATGTGCAATCTTAATTGACAATTTATTCAACTGAACAAACCACTCCATGAAACTTGAAACAATGTTCAATGCCTTATAGAACAACAGAGAGCTCAGCTTACCTTATGTAAAGGCTGGACACTTGCCCAGAGCTGCAGAATCGGAGAGGTAGCATTTTTAGAGCCAATTTGTGACTGCACTGATTAAATTTCTAAAAATACATCAATTTTTATAATATATAAATACATTGTCTCATATTTTTATGAAATTTTGTGAGATTGTATTTCATAATATCTGAATATATGGCATTCTACAATTCTATAAAAGTACCTGGTATTAAATACAATTTCTTCCAAATGTGGAATAGAGGCAGCAGAATACATCTTATTCAGGCAACAAAATAGCTAGGGCTGTCTCTGATGATGTAGATACTAAATATGCATCAGGGACTGCTCAAAACTTAACAAAAAACCCAGTAGCTTTGCCCAAGATACTGCCAAGTCTTTTTGAATAAGCTCAAGAATTCCATAGCAGACCTATTTGCAGAACAAAAAAAAAAAAAAAAA
>VWZW01002078.1:405020-416834 GCA_013397115.1 Edolisoma coerulescens | reverse complement strand
AAAAAAAAAAAAAAAAAGAAAACAAACATCAAAACCAAAAAAAATCCCACAAAAAACCCAAACAAAAACAAATCAACAAATAAACAAAAAACCACAAAAAAACAAACAAACAAAAACAATAAAAAAGACAAAAGGAAAAAAAGCAATGTTAATTTAAAAACTACCCTCTGAATTATTTGAAAAGTATTATCATGCAGCTTGAAGTTTTGTAGGCTTAGATAACTGCAGATACACAAGAGCTTGAGTAATAAGATATGCCATAGGGTGTGACAGCACACAAGTTTGAGTGTGTTAGGTATGAAGGAAATACAAATCTGAAAGCTATGTTGCACATCACATTGCCCAACATGCCAGCCTCTGGGCTGCTTCTTGTCTGTTTCTGTGTAAGCATTCTTTTTCAGTGGGTAGACTCAAGGAATACTAAGAAGTGAATGGAAAATACAATCAGGAACCATAAATAGAGAACAGCAGGACATGACCTGTTGTAGCTGGGCAATGTGAAATACAGATTTTCTGATCAGTCTCCAAAACGGCAGTAACTCTCACCTCTCATACATCACCCTTTAGAATGAGCCAGACACACTGATGGGTTAAAAACCACCTGTGCAAAAGTTATGAACACAGAGGTTAAAGAGAAATATCAGTGGTTTCCTCCTCACCAACTGGCACATAAACGCTCATTGCAATGGTACTGTAATGAAAACATGCTCCCCCACCAGCCCCTCAGTCTGCCAGCCCTCTCCAGGGGCAGACACTGCTTCAGTCTGCTCAACAGATTGCCCGTAGCCCTCCCTCCACTCTTCCTCCCTAATCCCCCAGCTTCACCCAGCTATCTCACCCCTCCTTGCTCTAACAGCTCTAGTGACTCAAAACCATGCCAGCATACGAAGTCCAAGGTAAGGAAAAACTACTCCACAAACAGCTTACAGCTTCTTCATCACAAAAATGGTATTTTAGGTTCCTCCTGGTTTCTTGATTTCCCTTCAGTTTTCCTCACTATCTTGTATTTAAATGTATCTGTATGAATGCATAGATAATCATACATGAAATAAAAGAATGCAATACCTTAGATGTAACTTTTAAGGCTACTCTGTGAGGGCAGAGTTTAGCTGTGATTATTTGAATATCACTTTCTGCCTTAAATAAAGAAGTATAAAAGTGGCAACTAACATTCCTACTTTTTTAAAACACTGCAGTAGCTCATGAAGACCAAATATGTTCAAGTCATTAATATATGATGGTAATTTTTCTCTTTTGCTCAGATCACTTTAGATGCTTATATGAAATCCATTTCTTTGTATTTTATAAATCATTTGTGGGCCAGTGTATTTATTAGAGTATAAAATCTTTTTCTAGTCAGATCAGATAATATATGTGAGCCTAATTCAGTAGAACTGAGTGTGTATGAGACTGAGTATTAAAAACTAAAGGGTTTTTTTCAGAGGGGAGAGGGTGCTATGAGGACATTGCAAAATACAAGTGAAAAGGATAATGAGCTTGAATGCAATAGTCCTACTGCCTTTACTAGCATCTTAATTTTAATGGTACATATCTTGTGAAAACTTGTACCTCTTAGTTTTAACTTAGCAATCTTTGTCATTGCATAATTATGTTGTTAGGCAAAAAATACTTGTTTCTCAACTGTAAGAAAATGCAAGATGTTATCCAGCTTGAAAGTTTGTGATTTATGTACAGATATATAAGTTGTTAAATATGTGTTATATTTGTTGGAGGTACACTCAGATTTTCATCTGGATTTGGACCATGATTAAATAGGCATTTAAAACAAGTAAGCAGCAAGTATAGGTGTATGCTGCAGTGCGAAAATGACAGTTGTACTTGGGTATGTATTACTTAAACAGACAAGCATAGTGATAAAAATATTCAGCAATTGATGAAATAATTTTGTTTAAAGACAAGAAGGAGATGCAACCCAAAGTGATTAAAGGGTGCAGTATACAATCTATTTCTACTTTGTCTTGAAGGGCAGCTAGGCTGGCAGAAGTTTTCACCCCTGCAGGATCAGCTGTTGACTGTAGTATCTACAAGGCTAAAGCAGGTTTCTTTTTACAGATAGAAATGCACACAAATCCTGCCAGCTGAGGGTCCTCAGAAGTCAGGTACATTTTATGCAACTCCCAGCAGGCCTGAATACTGCAATAGCTCACTTTTTTGCCTCTGGACTGACCAGTTTCTTCCAAGCCACCCTGAGTAGGTCTGTTTGAGAAAAACACAACATTTTTAGCTGCCACAGGTGAAAGATGCAGATCAATGTACAGTTTCACTGTAGCTCTACAGCAGCAGGTTATTTTAGAGATGTAACTTCAGCAATAGCACAAACCACCTCTCACAGGCCAGTCCAAGGTCCACAGCAGAACCGCTCCATCTATTCTACTTATGCTGCTGCATTTTAGGATTGAAATTAAAGCCTGTGCTTTGACAACCTCCACTATGAGGCACAGTGGGCTTTTTAGGTAGCTCATGCTTTCCTCAAAAGCAGGGCAGTGCATTGCTGGACTGCCCGAGAATTAAAGATCTGGTAGTTTATATCATGTACCCTTCCTTCCTTCTTCCTCTACCTTCAAGACCTTGTATCTTTTCACTGCTGTCACCAGCCTTCCTACTCTGGCCTAAAGAATCACTGCAACACCCTCTGGATATTATCACTTCTCTGAAGGAGAAAAAAAATAATTAGAAAACACCTTGGATATGCTTTTCTCTCTTTAGGACAAGAGTCTCTCATGGTTCCTGTTTGGAGCAGAAAGTAGGCAGCCCATTTCTATCCCCAGCAGGGCCCAGATAAGCAGTTCTACCAAAAGAAGAAACAAACAGGGATTCCCTCTGTCAAAGTCACAGAAGCAGAACAAAATGCACCTTGGGAGCATGAGTTCTACCAAATATAAAATGTTCTGTGCACAGTGGGGTTTGGTTAAATAAATCAGGTCCAAACTCTTAGGAATACAAACACAAACCACTCCCTTCTCAATGGGGTAAGTGAAACAAACACACCAAGTTAATGAACGCAGCAGGGATTAACCAAACAGTTCACACTCCCCTTTGGAGCAGTGCGAATAGCTATGAAGCAAACAACCTTAGCCACTTGGCACAGGAAAACAGAACCTGCTCTGCTTTGGTTGGATAACTAAAAACTTCCTTGATTACAGAAGTCCTTCATTCTAAAATGAGGGGCTAAATTTACTACCAATTGCTGGCTAAAGAACCATCTGTTTAGTTCTGAGAGTTCACATGCCAAGTCAAAGTACTGGCACTGAAATGTCTCCTCCAAGTGTTTGATTCTGCTGTTTTCATAGCTGGTCCAAATTCTGCATCTCCTCACACTCCTGTACAGCCAACATCACCCATCAGTACACACTACTCCTTCTACTCACCTGGTCATAGAACTGTTCCAAAGAGGTCAAAAGGATCATGTGGAAAATACATACACACGTATATATGGCATTTATGGCTGCTCACTACAGGCTATGAATACCATACTGCAGCACTAGAACTTCTCAAAACATCAAAGCAATATACCCACACTCTCCCACGGCTTTCTTCATTTCCCCACTTCACCTCCTAGTATGCACCATGTTGCATGTTTCTTCCTATTTCTGTATCACCTTGTGTATTTGTATATATACATACAATTATTACTATTAGAAGACTATCTACTCACTTACATATATTCAGCTGCCATATTGAGAAGTAAATACTTCCAAGAATGCAAGATTCTCTGCATATAAAACAGCTATAACTGCTGTTCAAAGTACTTATAAAACAGGCTGTTCAGCATACAGTTATAACTTCTCGTTTCAACCAGTACGTTTGTTAGTAGAGGGGATTGATTTAAAAGCAGGATTTAAGCTTCAGTTATTAAGAGATTACAACCTACTTACCCAGGATCCAGTAACACAGAAATTAGAGATCCTAATTTAGGTGGCTAATTTAGGTATCACAAGAGTATAGACCTGCATACAAAAATTTTTGTATTTATACATCTGGAATAAAACTGGTAAATGGGGGGAAAGACAAAAAACAATAGGGAAGAAAATTGTAACTAACTCATTAAAGTTAAAGACATATCCTGTATACTTAATAAAACATTTTATTCAGTGCAATTAAACTATCAATTTAATTATAATAATTCCAAAGTAAGCTTGGATATAACAGCTACAATAGCTTTGCTAATTTTTCAGGAAATACATACAAGAAAAAAAGAAAATCATGGCTTCATAGCTAAAATACATTTTCATTGAGAACAATACAATTTAAGTAACCATTTTATGTATACAATATTTCAGCAATGTTAAAGTGTGTCCAGAAGTACAAACTCATTACCCAATTAAGCAACAACATCTTGTTTCACTAACACCTGTCTATGCTATTACATTCAGAAGAAGAATCTATTTTAATTGTGGAAAGGACAGGCTTTTGTATCCTATTATGACACTATTCATCAACAACAAAAACCTTCCTATGGCCTACAATTAGAATAAAGAAATCATAAAAGCAAAGGCCAATATTCCCTCTATTCCTTTCTTAAAAAAAAAAAAAAATTAAAAAAACAGAAGACAACTAAAACGTGCTCTCACTGCAAATACATGTCATTCCACTTCTGCTAGGTTGAAGATATCTACTTCTATGAAACTCCACAAAACAATATTTCCTCAGGTTAATATGTTCTCCTATCTACTCTGTTTTCAACTTCTTCACGTATCATTCTTCCAAGGCTACATTTTTTCTGTACCCTAATAATGACACTTTAAAGGTAAGAATTTAAAAACCAGAAGGATAAAGAATGTAAACATTTGTAACTCTAAATATAAAAATAGCGCGGTAAAACATCAGTGCTGGTTACCATGGAGGAGCATCATCTGTGCCATATAAAAGCTGTCCTAATAGTGACAACTGCCTCTGACAGTTTCCAGTTTTAGTGTGGAAAACCCAGTATGCCAGTAGGATGAGAAGAGCAGAATACTAACTTGCTACTGTATCTTGAGGTTTTTTATTCTAATAAATGGGGAGAAGGACAAAGTTCTCATCAAAATAAAGAAGGGAATGGCAACCAAGATGGACACATTAAAGCATTTATTTGGAAACAGAGACATCATTTTGATAATCATTGTGAGAAATAATTTCCATTTAACCCAATCAGGCAAGTCAAAGCAAGCAATCCAAAAGACTAAGTAACGGAGTCTTAGGAAGCAGTCAAATTACTAGGTGTAAACCATGAGTAATCCCTAATAACCCAGTAGAGCTACACCACAGAAAGGCAGCTCATGCGTGGACCTGGAGTCATAGAAAGAGAGAAAATGCCAATCAAGCAACACTGACATATTAACTGACTGAGAGAAGACACCATGGTGCTTTTAGGTGTCACTTAAAAATGCCCTTCCTTGATTTCTCTATCTCATGTGAGCTTGGCACTTACATTCATTAGCTTATAAACTACTTCCATTATTTTCATAGAGCTAAAACTGAAACAGACCACAGGCCACGCATGACACTCGTAATGTTCTAGTGTTGTTATGTATGAATGAGGAAATAAACTAAATTGAAATAATGCACCCCTATTACCAGCATAACTACAACAAAAAAATCTCTTTTTGAATAACTACATAAGAAAAACATGAGAAAAAAACCCTACCTTATGCCTCTAGCCAACATAATTATATCTGCACAAGAACAAGAAAACAGGTTCTCTTTTTTTTATTCTTCACAAATATAAAGCATACTTCATGCTTTGTAAATACAGGCTATTATGGCATATTCTTTTCTACCTATTTTCTTTATATATACAACCCAGAGGTCACAAAATACAAAAGCTTTTTTCATTCCTTGCTAAAATATGTTGTTGTATGGGCTATTGAGTCCCTTGATTCGTCTTTTGTAATGTTGGTGAGAAGAAGGGAAAGAGGCTGCCTAATGGAAGATAAGGAGTTGGGATCCCTGTGTGATAAAATGAGTAGAGATCTTAGAAATTCTTCAGGGCATAAAGGAATCCTTTAGTTTAGCACTATGCACAGATTATTATAAAGATGTACATTCTGAAAAGGGGCTGGTAATAGGATGATAGTCCCATTGCCGCCTTCAGCTCCCAGCAGCGATTTCCTTCCATAGTCTATTCAGTTCTCTCCACCTGTTCCCAGAAACAACCCCCTTGCTCAGCCTGCTTGAGTCTGTCCTAGGCACACTTTCTTCTGCTTTTGAAACCAGTATTCAGTTCTAGTTTGCAGTATATATCTCAAGAATTTTCATTTCTAACATCAGCAGGAGGCACTGCTGAGAACACAGGGTCCACTATCCAGATTCAGACCCAAATCCATCCCCAGCAGAGCATGCAAAAGCAATTAAATTCTACAACATATCTGTTCAGTGGAAAGTATACTCAGCAAAGGCTGAATTGTCAAGGAATTTAGAACATAAAATTCCAATTGTTAAGAAATCAGACACCTGCATTACCAAGGGGGGTTTATTTGCATCATTAAGTTGTTCTTTTCTTGATTTCCTTTGTGAACCTGCTCTGAGGGCCATATTAAGAATGCAAACTATAGGAGCTCAGTCACTAGACTGACTCCTAGTCATTCAGACACTAGAATGACAACTCCTATGGCATTTTAATTTAATAGCACAGGTAACTGTTGAAACATCCCATATTTTTAGGTTCCAATTTCCATCTCTCAATAAGGTTAGCAGAGAAAAGCAGCTACGTCTCTCAGAAGCCAAATTGTTAAAGCTGCTAGTTTGAACATAGTCTTGTATCACTTCAAAAATTATCATCATCACCACCAAATATTTATATTGTTATCCCAGAGATTTGAAAAGAATACCACACAGCATCTAATTTCTAATGTTTAAAAAGCCCAGCCTAATACAATTAATTACAAAAGCATAGCTGGAAGTGAGCACATTTCTCTGTCTGAAATACTAATCAAATATGTTGCAGTAGGAACTAGCTCTGTTTAAAAAAAATCAAATACGCATTTTGCATATATGCTTTTGCCATTTTTGTCAGCACAAAAATGGGAGTTCTTTTTGATTTCTTTCTTCAGATGTTTTTAGTACTTTAACATAAATACTTGTTCTCAGTATTCCTTGAATTCAGAACACAAGAACTGAAAAGTAAAGTTCTGAAGGTGACACTATAAGGTTAAAACTCACACAAGAGACAAATTTAGATTTCATCTTTTTTTGTCTCTTTTTGGCTTGTACCATAGACTCCAAGAGTGTCTAAGTGTTGAGTGGCAAGTATGAATGTTAAAACTTTAATTAGCTTATTTTTATGGGAAAAAAAATAATTTCTGTCTTTTGGGATGATGTACTAATGTTTTGCGACTGATTTTACTGATTTCTATTAGTAAAACCATAGAACATACAGAAGAGGCAATGTACCTCATTGCACCATCATTACCACCACTGCAGTGACAGAAATGCTGAAGTTCTTTGATGCCAAACGCATTTTGAACACCATTACAACTCTTTGTTTTATGTGCTATCCCTAGGTGCCAAACTTGGGAGTGTTGCCAACAGTTTGCTAATCCTGAAGCCACATGGTGGAAGGGCACTACACAATGTTCATGCCTGAAGCTGCAGCAGGAGTCTGCTTGCAGGTGTGGGAAGATGAGCTACTCTGAAGGACAAGAATTTTAAAATATATAAATAAGAAAAGCTGTGAAATACAGTTGTTCTGAGTTGTCTTCTGTGCAACATGCTTTCTGAACCTTAATCATTACCTACACCTGAGTCTTCCACTGGAAAACCTTAAAGAGAGATAAAAGTGAAATAACTACCAAGCTTGCTGTCAAAACAACTGGAAAGTGTTCTTTTGGAGGACACAAATATTCACACTGAAAGAAAACAAACATTGTGTAAACAATCTTGAATGTTTGGGCAACTCCAGTCTGCAGAGTTTTATACTTTGACTGTTTTTTGTGGAGTTTGATACTGTATCTTTCATACTAACTGTATGAAAATAATGTCAAATCCATCTATTCTCAAATATTCCAACTTCTAAAATGTTTGGGCATCCTGTGGTTTGTTGACAGGTGACTTAAAAGTACAAATTTCCTAAAGTCTAAAGTTCTTATCCAATTTTACATGATTTACACTATTATTCAAAGCATTGCTTTCTTGTTGGGTGGAACTGAAATACATTCAATAGTTAACATTCAATAATCATGACACCAAGTTGAAAGAAAATGCATCAGTACTAAATTATAAAAAACTGCCTTAAGTTTGTTCTCTAGTGCTTCCTGCTTTTATGAATTAATTCCATTTCTTAAGATCTTAAGACTTACAACTACAAATGAAAAGCGTACATCGTGATAAGGCTCAATTCTTTTCCATTATTTTCCTCTTTCACTTTTGGGAACCTTTTAAAGTGGCCTAGTCATGTTCATTCCTCTTGGAAACGCTTATTGATTTTCATCAGCAAATGCTCTTTATGGAAACCTCAGATGACATATTACTATAAATGTCATAAGACAGAAAAGCACTGTGTCCCAAAAATAAAAAAATATTAGTATGGAACTGGAAGCTTGACCTTGAAAAGGTACAAATAAAGTAACTACTTAAAGAGAATACATAAACCAAAACCAAGATCTACAAAAGGAGCTGATGATGATCAATCCGCCCCCTCATCACCACCTCCCCCCATCTCCCCCAAAAAATATTATGAATTCAAAATCTTTCTAGTTGTCAGCCACTGTGACCTAGTTAGACAGCCCTTTGCTCTTCAATTAGAGTTTAACAATATTTTGATTGCTTGAGCATAAGACCAAGAAATATAAAAAATATCGAATAGATTGTAAAGCCAAATAGAGCTCCGCAGTCAGATTGTCCAACATCTTCTACTCCTTAAGTCATGGAATACCGTCTCCTTACTCCTGTAGCCAAATTGCTTTTGTTCAAATACTGCAAACTTTTCTTCAAATGTTCCAAGATTCACAATAAAATTAGAAAAGTTGGCCCAACAGATCACAAATACATGCAAGTCAAGGAATGCAGGTCTGGACTGAGACGCGTATGTGGGACTCAGCCAGTTTCTCGTACTCATTTGACACATAAAACAGTTGGTCAATGACATCATATTTTCCTATCTAACCTCCTCCTTGGTGCTGTGCAAACATTATGCCATATATATATTACATAAACAGACACAGAAACTGTAACATTCTCTATCAATGATTTATAGCTATGACCTAAACATTTTAATAAAACTCAAAAGATAATTACATTTTTGCAATTACACCAACCTTGAAACACAAAATTCATTTAACAACACAGATTATTAGCATGGCCCAAGAACCTTCTTCTTGATTCTCACACAAGAAAATTGGCAGGTTTAATTTCGGCAAATGGTGTTAAGGGATACAATTAATTGAGAATTATATTCAGACACCATCCTTGCTAAAGCAAACTTCTCCTCAAGAAAAAGGCAACTCTTCAAAAGCATCACGTGATTCTGCAATGGGAAGTAAAATAAGGTGGGGCATAGCCTCTTTCCTTGAAATAAAATGGGTCCAATAATAACAATATTTACTGGAAATAAAACCACCCACTCATTTTAAAAAGAGGACAAGATAAATGACTTAAGAAACAAAGGATACCAGAGGACATTTTTCTAAAATGAAGGAAAAATAAAAGCAATGAGTGCCAGAAAAAAAAATATATATAAAGAAATAGAAGTATGATGTAGTGAACCACATCCAAGAAAGAAGAGTAATGAAAGAAAAACATTTTTTAAAACACCAGCTCGTGATTCAAGAAATGTTCTTTTCTCTCCCTTGACTTGCCTGTCCATAAATTTAGGCTGCCCAAAGATCTCCTGCCCTGATAAAACCTGGATTCTAGAACAAGAATACCACCATAGCAAGAACTGAGTGAGCTTAAATACAATATATACTACAGAGAAATGACAGGCAGAATTAGGTTAAAGAGCTGGAAGGAAGCTTTTTAAATATGCTATTAAGAATGCACTTACTTACAATGAAAATTGCTGAAAAAGAATTCCTTCACTCCTTACTGCAGCTGCAGAGCCACAGTATTTAACAACACTCTGGGAGTTTTTTGATAATTCCTTTTGTAATATTTCAAATCTCCTCCTTTACATGTAAAATACCTGTTCAGATCAGTGTATCACTACACAATCCAAAGAGTTTTCCTATCTGTAAAAAGTGTGAATTTGGTTTTCTACCATCCATGAAGACCTTCCACGAAGACCACTGTTCTTATTTAGGCTATTCTACATCTCCATCATATAGATAATATCAGGTTGTCTTCGTTAACCAAAATTATTTAAAGCCGAAATATAATAAAACTCATAACCTCCAGGCACCCCTCTGCCTACTCAAAATGATCAGCTGTTTTGCTTTGAAGCCACTTACACCGTAAACACTGTGCTGCAAACTAAGCTAGCTGGGCCCTTCCAGACACATGGAGTTACAGTTCGATAATGAATTGCACAAATAATAGAAACATCTGGAGTATAATCTCTTCTCTAAATTTCTTCCATCATGTAGAAGGAGTTCAGCACTCAGGCTCAAGTACAATATTCAAAGTTAGCAGACAATAATGCAAGGAGAGAGGAGAGAGCTGATTTAAAAATAAGAAGCGAATCACTTATGTATTATTCCCATATTTAATACCTGTACATAAAAGTATATATAACTTTTATTGAATTATTTGTCAGTTTCCTCCTTCTTTTAAATATAAGTCTACATCACTCTGTCTCAATGACTAACTTTTCTGTCATGATTCATCTAGATGGAGCTAAGGCTCTCAAGTTGTTGGCTCAATTGGTGTGCGATTAAGTTTATGGCCTCAATCCCACAATGGAAGCCACAAGCACCTATTTCATTACTATTTGGTCAGTAACTTGAGAGCCACAGATGGGTGCCACTGTGGAAATACGAGCAATTATTATGGAGATCAGCAAAACAAGAACAGACACCTTCATGAGGCATCAGCTTTCTTTAGTTTCTCTCTTTTTACCCAAAACAGCTTTCAACAACAATTTCAGTAAGACTCCTTTACTGAAAGCTCAGGCTGGCACTGGAAAATCCAGGTATCTGCAAATGTTTTTCTGTTTTGTTTTCCTCTCGACTTCGCTGGAAAAGCAGTGGAGAACTTGTGTCAGTTCCACGACCCTGCAGGACTGAAAGGTAATATGCTTTCCCAGGAGTACCAGGGGACACTTTGGTCTCTGAAACGTGAACAGGGCCAACTTCTCGGTCTCTCCTAAGACTACTGCCTTTTAGGGGCCACTTCAACAATGATGAACCCTGGACGATTGCTCCTTGCCAGGCAGACTCTTCAGACCATTCCCTTCAAGGACTGTGTGCTAGCAGAGGTCAAGTAAAGAGAATGATGGAGGACTATTTTCCTGGTTCTGGTACTACTTACACCAGGACCTCTGTACATAACCATTAACTAAAGCCAGCAGTGTTTCGAGATAATAATGCAAGAGTTGTGGGGCTCAGAGCAGCCCAGAGCACGGAACTGCAGCTGGCATGGAGCAATAGTGCTCCATCCAGATCCACCTTCCCCAAGGTCACCTCGACCACAGAGCTTCTTCCAGGCCCGTGTCTGATGACGGCAAGCGCGGCGGCAACGTTTGCGCTCCGCTGCTCTCCGCCCACATTTCCCGGCGGAGCTCCCCGGGGCGGGGGGCGCGACCCGCGGCTCCGCTCGGGGTGGGCGCTGCCTCAGGGCGCGGTGGCAGGCTCGCCGCCCCGCTCGGGGATGCGCGCAGCGGCGCGGGGGCGGGATCGCGCCTCGCTCCCCCCAGAGCTGCGGCCTCAGCCCGGCCCCGCC
>VWZW01002078.1:374329-404889 GCA_013397115.1 Edolisoma coerulescens | reverse complement strand
GCCCTCCCCGGTGGGGACAACCTCAGCGGTCTCGCTGCTCGTCCTCCTCCTCCCTCCTGGCGGGTAGGTTACATTACCTGGTCTCTAGCTCGGACTGGATCTAATCCCGCGGCCGCTGCCGGCTCCTCTCCCGGCCGCGGGGGTGAGTGAGGGAATTAATTTATTTATTTTCCATGAGGTGTCCTCGGCAGCGGAGTAGCGGCGGGGGAGCCCGGGCCGGNGGCTGGCGGGGGCGCGGCGCCCGGCCCGGGGAGAAGGGGATGGAGCCAGCGCCAGCGCGGGAGGTGGGACAGGACGGGATGTACCGCGCCGTAAAGGGCTGGGGCGGGCAGTGCCGGGCCCCCGCGGCCCCTTGGGCCAGGCGTGAGCGCTCCCCGCCCGCGGCTCCCCGCCCACCTGCCCGCTCGGCCGCGCCCGGAGCCCCTTCGCGCGAATTTGCGGCCGGGGGACAGAAGGGCACCGGGAGCCCTGACGGCCGTGTGTAGCGCCCTTCACCTCTCTGCTGGCAGAGCAAAACGTGTCCATCCCCCTGTCCCACCCGAATCTCCTCCTCTTCAGGACTGAGGGTGCCAAGTATTTCACATTAAAGGCAGTTTGCGCTCTCTGGTCCACAGAAAGGTTAAAAAACGGCGTATTAGTTTCCCCGTGTTAGGGGAAAAATAAAAAGTAAATTAACAGAATTCATTTTGTGCTCAACGCAGGACTTTCGTCTTCTGAAACAGGAATTGAAATTTGGCCAGTCAGCAATGAGTTGCTGATGAAAATCTTGGTCAGTCACCTCAGCATTTGCTTCCTTTTTGTCTCCTTAAGGAAAAAAAGTTATGAGAGGTGTTCTGTACATATGATGAACACGTTTATGAAAGTGACTGCTAAATTATCCAGAAATCCTGTCCTTAAGGCTAAAATCCTGTAGGGAAAGAGATAAACATAATCACATAATTGCATAATTAAAGCCTTTACCATCATGCCTATTCTCGTGTAAAGGCTGCACATTATGTGCAATACTTAAGTACTGCGAGGAGACTGGATTAATTATAGCTGTTGACATTGTGTTGCAAAATGTACAAAAGGAATTGTTAATATCAATTTTTAAAAAAAAGTTGATTGCAAGCACTTTGTTACAGCTTTATGAACAGGATCTTTACAGGCATATTAGGAACTGAGACTGCCTGTGTATGGACTGGAGGAGAACTTGGGCTATAGTTGGGAGTATTCTATTTTGCTGACATGCTAGTAAAGGAAGGAAAGACTTGCAGTTTATTTTTATCTGTTTATTTTCCGTTAATAACATTTGAATCCCTTAGCTAGCATCAGCCACAATGAACAAAAAGTTTTGAAAAATAATCTGGAAAGGAGCATATTACCCCTCAAAAAAGCAGGAGCATGAATGGCAATAACTATTACATCGAAGAATCCATCCACAGAGGACTGCTGTCTGAAGCACAAATTAATAGAAATCAGGTTTCTTTGTCTCCTTTTATTATGAATTGATTTGCTTTTATGCGAGAAGTATTAGGAACTTTTCTGTGTTTCAAACCGTAACCATTAAATCAGAAGACAGAGACCTGGAAGTATCAGTAATGTAATATTTTAGCATTCCTTCATTCTTTAGGATGTTATTGTTATTATTTATGTATCATCCATTTCCAGGGCAAGTTTTCCAGATTCAAGAGGGAGTACTTTGTCACATGTTTGTAAAGCAGCCAGGTCTCTACAGTCTCTGGCCAGATTCTGTCGCTGTACTCATAAGGAGCAGTAAGTAGTTCACTGGTAGAGACAGCAAACACTGTTCTTCCTGAAACAAACTGAGCTGTGTGGACAATTTTTGTGACATTGCATAAGCTAAGTAATACTTGAGTTACATATCTGAGTTCAGGGGCATTTTTAGAACAAACATGGTGACTGCCTGGGCAGCTAGTGGAAGTCACAGTTGCATTAATTTAGGTAGCAATATCAGTCATCTCTTGCACAAGTATGTCAAAGGAGCCTGTGCCCAGCATCCTCACAGTCACAGTGTCTCCTGGCAGTGGGTTGCACTGCAGGCTTTGGAAGACCACGGACCCACAAGGGGCCCACTAAGCCTATTGGAGGGAAGAACAAACGCTAAGCCATGACTCTTGGGCATGCAAGCAAACAAAGCTTGGGTACTGATGCCAATAGTCAAACTCTTCCAGGCAGGCCCAGAGTTACAGGGTTAAAAGTGTTGAAATTAAGATGAAATCTGATGTAAAATCTTTTGTAAAACAAGCTGCTAATGTTGAAATCAAAGTTGTATACTTGGCATTACAGTAGTCTAAAGCTCTCTTCCTTATTCAGACACTTTTTATGCCTTGAAGAAAATTGTAGGCCAAATAGGACCTCAGACAGTTCCTGTAAAATGCAAAGCATGTCTACATTGCCCTTTACAGTGAAATAGTACAGTTTACATGCTGTTTAATATAATGTTAGAAAACTAACTTTCTAAGGGAACTGAAAAATAAATACATGAAGATAGAAATGATACCTGTTTTACATTGCATATTTCTATTTCCTCCACTGATATGCCCTATCTAAAATAAATACGTATTTATATAGATATAAATATATATTTTTAATTTATAAGTGTATCCTATATATTATACACAAGAAATTTTACTCAGTTATATATGTGATAAGGTATATCACGTAAACAGTATTTGCTGTACTACGTAGTACATGCTACATGCTATATGGAACACAGTGCTATCTATATACAATACAAGTTGATGTATTCTGTGCTTATAAATAAATAAATATTTATATTATACTGAATATAGTAACATCTGTGTAGAAATAGCAGATTATACGTTGTTATATGTTAACCATTATAGGCATACACATCTTCTGTATATACCTATGTGCCTCATGCAGCTCCTTCAATACCTCTTTTCAGAGCACCCTCTATAGGAAAGGTGACCTTAATTGACTTACTGTTGCAGTGTGCTTCATTGCATCGGTGTTTTCTAGTCCAAGGCAGAGTCAGAAAATAAACTAGCTGCAGATATAACAGTGTGTGATTCTGGCCTGCAGTCTCCACAAGTTCAGATACAGGTTGTTAAGTGCCTGCAACCTGCTTAAAGTCACAAAAATTACCATGAGCCCTCAGACTAGAAGTTGATGTATGAATTAATTTTTTATTCTTTGATTGCAGTGATATCATGTTTTTAAGTGAATACACTCCTCTGTGAGTGTCTTAGAATGAAGGTGCTGAAGTAATTTGGTTCTCAGTTGCAGATTGAAAATAACCCTGTTGTCACTGTGCATCTTTCCAGTCTTGGTGCACCTTTGCTGTAGGAAGCCCATTGCTCTAAGTAAAAATGTTCATGGCTGCCTCTAAGAGTAAGAATTTAAAAAGTTTTAGTGATAGCAATTAATAATTTCTGAGTGAATTTTAAGAAGCTACTAAAGGTTCGGTGCAGGTGTGTGTGTCCATGTACGTGAGTGTGGCATTCTGTATTTTTCAGTGAACTGGTTGTTAAATCAACTTATCTATCATATGTGTATGAAAAGAGTCACCTGTCTGGTTGTTAGTTTTGTGTCCAGTTGATAAATAGATTTTTGTGAGGTTGCATGTTAAACACTATCCTGTTTTGGTTGTAATAGCTTGAGTTTTTTCAGTGATATTAACATCAAAGATTTGTAAGTATTATTTTTCTCTAGAGAAAAAGAAAAAGCTACAAATGTTGAATACCTGATGGTATTTTCTGGAAGTCTCTCCACTAAGTGTTTGGGTAAGTCCCCTACTGGAGTAGTCCCTTTTCCGCTCATGCTACTTGTCACAAAGTTTTAGCTGAATCCAGAATTTTACAGGTCCTCTTCTAGGCTTAGATCTCTCTGCTACATCACAGGTTGTGTCTTCTTGTCACAGAGTCTGAATCTAAAGGGTGCATGTTTATGATCATGTGTCATTCTGGCCTACGTCAGATTACATTCTGATTAGGTTCTAGTTTTTCTGGACTGATCTCGGTTCCATAAAAACACAACTCAAATGCCTCCCATGTCCATAAGCAGGCTGGTGTGTTGCACATTCTTCTCATCTCCAAGTGATACACAGGATAATATAATGAACATTATATTGGCAAATCATCTAGGCCACCTTCTGTAAGCTTTGTATCTACAGCTAATAATTGTCAGCCTGTCTCACTCCACCCTCATTCATACACACAGATAGCTCTGTCACTAGCATAAAATTTAATCCTAGTCCTGTTAGTGAAAGAGGTACATATACTTCAAGTTTTGTGATAAAATTAATATAAATATGATTAGAATGTAGAATTCTATGGTGATATATAGACAAATCACGTCTTTCCATTGAGGTTAGTTTTTTTCTGTAACCATCAACAATGTCTGTTCTAGGCCCAATAATATTCTTTTCTTTTGCAGCTCACGGTGACACGGAACACAGCACTTTGTAACTACAGGAACAGACTAGACTGTGAAAGGTCTCTATCAGGCATCACAGAGAATTTGAGGCAGCTGGCAGTTATCAGCTGAAGCAGTTAGTCAGTAGAACTGTACAAGATAAATAGATAATTGAAAAGCCATCTGGAAACCTGAGAGAGATAATAAGCTTCTCTTCTAGAAGGGAGGTTACAACTCAGGTAGGTCACTGATGAACTCAACTCCCAGATCAGTGCTTTGTCTAATATCACTTAAAATACAGTGGCGGTTCATGCCTGTCAGCTCTGAAGTAATATTCAAGTCATTGTTGGAAATGCAGTTTGGCAAATTCAGTTATACAAATCATTATTGCAATGGAGTGAAGAAGGATTGTACTGCTGAAGGACGGGTGACCAAAATCCCAGGAGCAACATGGCCCTTTGTTAAATTACAGTTGCCAAAATAGAAAACTAGTTACACTGCCTTTCTACCCTCCAAGCTACTTTGTTTATACTGCCATAACCAGTAGTATTCCTGCCACATTGCCCACGGTTGTCTGTGGGGCAAGTGATTTCTTTTTTTGTGTAATTTATATTTATATTAAAATAATGGAACTATTCTGGTTTCTCTGCCAGGAGCACAGAGAAGGGAGCGAAAAGGGCAATGTCAATAAGTAAAAGAATGTGTTGATCTTAGTAGCTGCATTTTAAGAGTCCTAAAAAGCATCTTCCTGTTCAAGTCACTCTCATGATTCTCAAATTTCTGGCTACAGAAAGTGTGAAATCTTGCATGAACATGCAAGGAAACTGATACCATTTGGTAACTCTTCTTGCTAGGTTCTGACTCTTGTAGAACTATATTGGTTGTAGGGAGATAGCATGAGATATTTTTGTGACAGTGGGCACAGAAAAGAAGTTTTTGGCCTTTTTCTAAAAAGGAAGTGGCATCTTTCCACCAGAGAAGTGCTTGAATTGATTCACTGACATCTGTCTATTTTGTTAAAGCACTCAGTTGGACCACAGGAAAAACTGATGCCAGTGTAATATTAATTCTTGTACAACTGAACAAAACAGAAAAAGACCTCTCAAACAACCAACTAAACAAAACAAAAGAAATACGTTGCTGTTCAATTTACTTTGAGATGCTTTAAAAAATCTGTCTACAAGAATTCTGTCTAAAAAATTCTGTGCATTTATACTGAAAGAACATAGAGCAAAACACATACATCAAATATTTTTTAGAGTATTAGTTGCTACAATTACAGTACTAACTAGGAAAGCAACATATTAAATTCAAAAAATCTGTTAACAAAATTTGCACATGTTCATGTTGCTGGTTACAGAAATATTGTGAGTAATTTGAACAGTCTCTGTAAGTCTTAAAAAGTATCTGCTGTTTTTATTTTTTACGTATTGTTTTAGTATTTGTTTTACTGTGATACTGGACATGAATTAATTGTGTGCCTCTGTAAATTCTGCTTTTAAGTAGTGACTGTTGAGTATGTCTTTCCTTTGATATCTCAATCTATGACTGCTAGAACAAAAAGGCATAGTTTTAAAGCTTACAAACGCACCAAAAGTTTTAAATTACCATTTGCTATTTTGAAGCCTGATTCATCTTTCCATTATAGTCCTAGTGATAGAATTCAGGTGAGTCTAGATCCATTTTTTATTTCAGTTTCTCAGTTTAGATGCAACTGTACAGTTGTAAATTATCATTACGTTACAAAATATGCCTAACTTCATTAGATTACAAAATTTCTTAGGTAGCAGGAGAATTTTCTTTCTGACTTATGTATTTTTATTTGCTTTTAAAAGAAGATGAAATGAAATAGCCAAATAAATTGCTTTTTAGATAAAATTCCAGAATCTGCCTAAAAATTTATTCTATAAGAATCCAGTATCTCAGTAATTATAATCTAAAAAGATGTTGACAGGATGCTGTTGCAAACAGTGCAAATAATACTTAGAGTAATATACACAGCCAGAAGTAAAAAAGCATCAATTTCGGGGAAACATCCTTATAATTAGGATAGAAACAGATCTATTTTACTTTTTTCTCTCTCTTATGAATCCTTTGAGTATTTCCGTCTTTTTCTGTGCTGTGATCCAGGTTCAACAGGAAAAGTGGAGAATAAATAGTTCAGCTCAGGCTCATGCTATATAACTCTCTGAGATTTAGGTAGTACTATAAGAGGTCTGAACAGAGGAAGTATTTAGAAACTCTTTGTGGTCACGTTCACTAATTGCACATGAAGGGAGGCATCTTTCATTATCTATTGTGCTCTGTGTGTGTGGTTCTAAAGTGAAGTATGAGGAAGGAGAAGTCAACTGTCTATGTGGGGAAGGTCTCAGACTGCTAATCCTAACCCTATTTTCCCCAAAAAATATGCAGCATGGCAATGTGTTTGCAGGTGTTCACATGTCCTCTTACTTTTTGGTGACTTTCTTATATTTTAACAATTAGGCCTGATGGATGTTTTGCTGGTGCCCCAGGATCACACTATTCTGTTTTGTTTATTCTGCAAAACCAGCAATAATAATTTCTTTTTTAAAGTTTCCATTTTATTGTCAGTCATTGTCTCATTGTCAGTAATGTCTTTGGATGCACAAGTCTGATACTGAAGTGGTATTCTAATATCTACCTCTTGTCAAATAGCTTGAATTCTGCAACAATTTATTGTGGTCTAGGGTGAGACTTGGGTGGGGATTGAGACATCTTAGGCATCTATATGGAAGATATACGTAACCTCTTGCTCTAGACAACAGTCAATGCAATCTGTCGACCCTCCTCTATGCCTTGTCTGCTGATGAACTGCTTCACATGTGTTCCAGAGGGAGCTGAGTTGCTCTCTAAGCTCCATCTGAACACAGAGAAAAATTATGACGTCATGTGAAATGTACTGTCACTTTCTGTCTTGCAGCTCTCTACAGGATGAAATTCCCAGAAACTGGAAAAATACTATACTGTAATCACTAAGTTCTGGACAAAAATAGTGAAAAGAACTTTCTTGAGTTTCTCCCAAAGACAAATCAGGATTCCATAGGATCTTTGCTTGTCATTTGCTGTGACTCATGCACATCATACAACAGTATTTGAAGCTATTGTCCAGGTAAAGCAATCTTGGATATCTTCATGTGCCTTCATTCTGAAAATGTGTATCAAAGTAATGACAGTTCTTGGATCTCGGGCTTATTCAATGCATTTAAGATATTAAAAGGATTATTTGAGTTGGTAACCTGAAATAATCTGACACTGCGTTTATTGATGAAGAAGGTTATTCTGAATTTTGTGTCCAAATGTCTTACTTACTTTACTTACAGTTCCATGTGAATAAAATATTTTGCTTTAAACATAGTTTTTCATTTCCTTTGTAGTGATTCTGTCTACTGTGGAAAGTCATTCGTCCCTTATCCTAGAGATTTTTTCTTCTTATAGCACCAACACCACAGAGTTTTTTAGAGCATTGGGTTAATCTGAAGATCTCCAGCTAATATACTATGGAGCAGGTTGGAATCCAACCATAAAACGAGATCAGAAAGCAATAGCAAAGGACACAATCCAAGTTATGGTCAAACTAAGGTTACACAGTGTGGCTACTGCCCCAGCTACAGAGACAGAGCCTTGACAGCTGCAGAGCAGTGGCAGCCAGCCAGCATGCCTGAATAGATGAAGATGAGGCCAAAAGGAGGAGGACTTAAATCTCAGATATTAGCTGCTCTAATATAGAACGAACAAGCTATATAAGAACCTTACATACCCAGAAAAGAAATAGAACAGCTAGTTGAAAACAAAGTCCTTGAAGTTTCTTGTGGAACTTTTCAAGTAGAAATTATCATAGCCAAAGTATTTTAAAAATATCATGTATTTAGTTCTAAAAATTTGTTTATTCTAAGTACATCATAAACAATCTTTGCCTTCAAATACATCATATACCCCATAATTTCATTTTTTTTTTAATGTGAGGTCATTAAATTGAGGCCATGTCTTCAGAGGCACATTACAGTTCAAGGTAATCCTTGTTTTCCTTCTTTGGCTGGGAATTAGAAACTGTTATCCCAACTATACTGTTTTTAGTATCCTAACTAACCCATTCTTATGTGGGCTAGTTAGGATACCCTGCTGTGTCTTGTGTAGTTTAATTGTTCTTTGAACAAACAAAACCCTTTATGAAAGCCCCATTTCTCTCTGAAAAGTACATTTTTCACATGTAATGTGTGAACTGTGTTATCTCTGCTGGCTGAAAAGATTATTTTTCCCATTTTATTTATAAAAGATATTAGTGCTTTACAGAATAGTTGCAGACCCTGACACAAAGATCTGGCAATTGAAAAACAGTCAATTAAATAGCTCAAAATAGAGGAAAAGAAATGCAATACAAAAAGATCTATGCAGAGAACCCATAGCTGTTTGCAACCCTCCCCATTATTCTGTGTAGGAAGTACTCAGGATTAACTATGGATACGGATGATGTCAGAAGCAGACCTCTAAACCTTTTCAATTTTCCAGTATGAAAATATACCGGAGAAAATATGTGGTGTGGTATCAGATACGAAACAAACTGTTTGGGGTTTTCTTTTTATGTCAATATAAATTTTTTTCGTTAAATTTTTGTTCGTCTGTGCTGTATACTGTGTATATTTTTTTCTATTGAATAAAAAAATCTTTCCTGATAAGGACATCCTTTCTGCAAGCACTTCTTAAAATAGACTAGCTTGATGCTGTGGATAGTGCTTTGACATTGAAGAAAACCAGTGAGATGCAAACAAATTCTTGCAAGTCTGGAATTTATGCCGGTATACTTTAGAAAAGGTTTGAGTCATTAGTAGATTAATAGGTTGCAGAGAGAGCTGGATCTTTGAAAGAAGTCAGTGAATTAAGGGCAGACTGTTACCCTGTAGCTCCCATAAGCCTGCACATTAACCATCTAGATCTACAGATATTTCTGTCCCATACAAATCACTGGAATAATGGGTATAGGTTTTATATAAAATCATCGTGGCTATGAAATGGAATGTAGGAACATTTTACAACTACTGCAGTTAGAATGGCCAAAGCATTTGAATACAGCTTTGTCAGGATTTTTATTCTCAAGAGCCCACCTATTCACAAATCTGGGGTAGCTGAACATCACAGAGTTAGGTTTCCTAGTATGGTTATTTTTTTCTCTGTAATAATTAATAAAATCATTTAACTACTTTCATGGAAAAGTAGAATTTGACAAATCTGATAGAAAATATACCTGCTCTTGGCTGAGGGCGAAGGAATGGCTAAGAGGAGCTGCCATCTCTGATTGCAAGTTACTGCTCCTATCCTTTATCTTTCCAACAGTGATGAGTTGTGGTGACAGACACAGCGAAATATAGCAGCCCCTTCCAAAGGGCTTATAGTGTTCTGTGTGTGCAGGAAGGTCATAGGAAAGGTCAGCAAGGTCACAAACACTCCACATTAAAGAGTTCCTTCATGGGGAGGAGCCTTTGCCAGTGCCATTTTGAATTTCAGTTACTTTATGTGAGATCCATAAAACCAAATGAAACTTGCAAAGTAGTAACTACATTGGAGCTAAGCATCCTGGCTTATTCTCAGTGATTAGAAATAGGCATCTGAGGGACACAGTTAATTTCATCAAAAAGGTCTAAAACAGGTCAATGGAATTGTGTTCTGGAACTACCCATTTGTCTCTATTGACTAGATAGATAAGCTAGTGTGCTAGTATAAGTATAAACAGTGGCAGTTTAAAAATCTAAAGGTAAATGAAATTACTTTATTTCTAACTTTTCCCTCATTTGCATATTGCCATCCTTTTTCATGTAAAAAGGGATCAGTGGACTCAAAACAGATTTATCATCATGCCTTTAGCTAACTTTTGACTGCTCAATAGTTTGTTATATCCACACTGTGTTCCTATAGTACAGTAACTTATCAGAGACCAGGTTTTGGGTGATACTTCTGCACTAGATAAGCACATTATTAGTTAAACTGAAGAAAATAAAACCAAAAAGCCATGTTACGCATGCAAACTTATGAATTTCCAGAGTAATGGACTTTCTTCTACAGTCTCCAACATTGAACAATGACAAAAATGGAGAGGATGAGGATTGCGATGTCTTCCCTGATTTTATTTTAGATGTAATAAGAGAAATTTCAGCCTGGTCCTGCCTGGCCACCCATGTATACACGTAAACATAAAGACTTAAAACTTTGTTGGTCGTTTCATTTAACTGCAGGTTGCTAAAGTACTCCAAAGTTGCTAATGTGCTCCATTTGAAAAGTGCTTCAAAAGGATCCTGTAGTGTGGATATAATACCCAACAGAAGCAAAAAAATGGCACAATTTTTCTGCACTCATAGTTTGTGTAAGTTATAAAGAATCTTCTTACAGATGGTGTGAACCCCCATAAAGCTCTGCAGGAACAGGAGTGTTTTACTCATTGACAAGCCCAAAGCTACAGTTAATGAACCCAGGCCAGCAATGCAGCTACCACAGACCCGCCCTCAGCTGGCAGCTGAGCTGTGATATTCGTGGAGAAGATATTTTTCTGATGCATGCAACATCTCTCTGCTGAGTGTGTTCAGACTTGGCACAGGTAGAAATATTCAGTGTTCAGCTGTTTTCTGCTTTGATAGGAAATAGTGGTGTTTGGTGACTTTTTTCTCCCACATATGAGAGCTATATTCTCTGTTTCTTATTGACCTTATCAAAAACTTAGCTAACCATAGTTACAAAAATACAGTAAAAGAAGTAATATTCATTAAAAAACCCTGCCTACCAGTCTTCTTGTAGCGATAAGGATCATTTAGAATTATCAAATAAAATAAGGCAATGACACTCAAAGGGGAGCAAATTGGATGTATATGTAATGAATTCAATTTCCATTCATTTCTCAGTGAGAATTTTTAAAGGAGAGATAGTTGTAAAATTATAGTCATGTTTTGAGTGAACACAATGAGACAGATTTCTTGTTTATAAACCAACACTCATGTTTTGTTTATGCATATATGACTACACAGTTAATATTTTTCTTTATGTTTATTTAGTGCTTTTTCATGCATTTCTGTCGATATCCTGAACAAAAGAGGTGAAGATAGTGTGGCTTAAAAAGTAAAAAAAAAACCCACCCAGACAAACAGCTCACCCTCAAAAAAACCCCTAAACCAAAACAAAAGTTCTGATGGAGAAAATCTCTCTCTATATTGGCGTAATATTTGGGGTAATTTATTGGTGTTTGTCTGAGTATTTCATTTTGATGGTGGTATGGTAATTATTTTTATTGTGAATGAACTCCAAAGTGCTCAGATTAGCAAATGAGTGCTTTTCTAAATCTTAATGATGAAAGATCAATAAGTGATTCTAAAATTATTTGTGACAGATCTCAGCAATAACAGAGGAATATAGTTTTCAATTCACTTGTGTACTGCAGTGCATTTATGTCAATGAGACTGATTATATGTTATGGCTGTGCAAAGAATTGATTTTTTAATTTATCTTCTGAATTAAGCAATAGAAATAATTTTTGTTCTGAGAAACCAGTGTTTTGTGGTTGGGTTGGTTTTTTTTTTTCACTTTAGGTCCCAGAATGATGAAAAAAAAAATCACTTCATTTGAGACTAAAGTGTTTTGTGGCCTGTATAAACAATTTTCTTGAAGCACAGGTAAGAAAAAGCAAAGAAGATGGACCAGGTCCAGACAAAGCTGCTGGAGAAAGCCAAATCTTTCTTTCTGTTTGGGTATTATAACATCCATCTGCACTGTGCATCTTAGGTTTAGTTTTCAGTTCATCTTATGGGAATTAAATCTTAAACTTCTCTAATCCTAAATGCCAAGTTTTGAATGGTTTTGAAAAGAGGACAATTCTAGCACAATTAAGAGAAGCCTCATCTCCTCTCTTCTCTGCATTATTGTCAGAATATCTATAGCCTCAGGAGAAATCAATAATTTAAACTATGAAATAAACTGTTTCAGATTCCTACCCTCAATCAGAAAGAGAACAAACCTTAGTTCAGACAAGCACCATGACGGGTTGGATGTGGAGCTTGTGAAGGCTGGGAAATTTGTGGATAAGATATCTGCGTATTGGGGATACTTCAATTTATATGAGACATCGTCACTGAGTCAGAGAGAGCAATAGCTTGATAATATGGGCTTCAGAAAACCTTTCAAGAACCACTGGATTTAAAAGCACTAATAAAATACAACAGAGTTAAAGCTAAATATGCTCTCCCATTTCTGCTTTGTACCCTGAAGTTAGGATGCTAACCTAGGACCTGTGAGAAACCTGGGAATTTATTCATGGACTGCCATGTTTTGCATAAATGTCAGGAGCGCTAGATTAAACAGGCATAATGATAGTCCCACATTTGTGTGTATGTAATGAAATTTTGAAAATTCTGGTAATGAGCACATTTGGCTTGCATTCACATAATTTTGAAGTGACTGAAATTCCTTTTGTGGAAGAATTTATACTTTATCAAATTATCATCAACATCATCATCATCTCTACTCATGTCTCCTCATCTGACACCAGCCTTAGTTGCAGTCCTTCAATGGATGAAGATGGAGCAGAAATAAAAGATACCATTCGGAACACTTAGCACAGTAAGGGTGTTTGATATGGAGTATGTTTCATTTTGCATCCTGTTACTAAATTACTGCAGTTACAGGAAAGGGGAGAAGAACTATTTCTAGTTTTTCAAATGCACCGAGTGTTGGACTTACAGAATAAAAATGTTTGATTTCAAGAACTGAAAAGCTTAAATGCAGATTCAGGAAAAAAAATTAAGATACTGATGCATCGCAAATTTGGAACATGACTGTATGGAAAAGGGCAATGGGCAAACACAGCAGTAGCTCCCTCTATTCATCTGCTTGTGGGGTGTAGTGACTTCCTTGACTCTGTTTGGACAGATTTTGGTTTTTTTGTCATGTATCTCGGTATTTTGTAGACTGAACAAAGGGACATCAATCAGAATTAAAACAGATCTTGTTTCCTGCCGTGTTGTTACCTCCTTAATACAAAAGTCATCTTTCTCTCCGTCCCACCTTCACATATACACTTATATACAGAAAATTAAGAAAAAGTGAGTTTTCATAACCTGATGGTTTAAATTTTTGGATTAGATTAGAGCCTAAATTAAATCTAAATCAGTATGAGGAAACAAGAGGCCATTTTAACCTAATAGTGTTATAGAAACTTGTTTTTGAAAGAAGGAACATGAATTATGTAAATTATATTTGTTTAAACTAAAGTTACTCTTGATGATGCAGTTTCGAAGTTTCTAGGTAAGTCATGAAAGTGTCGTACAGAGAACCTAAAAATTTTGTAGAGGAAGTGTGCATGCACAGTACTATCATAGGTTTGTTTTCTGTAAGTCTCAGAAAGGGGATTTCAAAGGACATTTTTGGCAATCAAGTTCAATTTTCTGCTATTTCTGAATATGTTGTTACAATCATTTTTAAGATTTGGACATCTACGTTAAAATAAGCTTTTCTTTCCAGAGTTCCTCAATATTTTCTTCCCAAAGCTCCTCACTCCAGATGGATAGATTTTAGAGCTTCTCTTACCTGATAAGTGCTATGATCTCTTTCTACTGAAATGGGATACAGTATTAGCCACATCCAAGGTTTCTGTTTGCTCTCCTTACTCACATATTTATCTTTACCTTATTTTGACATTGCTTTAAAATTAAGCTCTGAATTAGCTTTTTGAATATATTTCTCCTTTTTTTATTCAAGCTTCAAGTTGCTCCCTGTAATTAATTGACCCGTTAACTGTGTATTGACTCAAGAAAGGATAAAACACATTCGTTTAAAGAACTCATGATGTAAATTTGTGATTGAAATATTTTCCTTCACTGCACTATGTAGTTAGATAAAGCTGTCCATTAAGAAGTGCATTAATACAAGCATTTTCATCAATCTATGGAGTTTACCCCAGTTCTTAATTGAGGCCATTCACAACAGTAGGCAATCATTGATTTAACAATAGTCTTGGGATGACTCACACACAGAAGTTTTTTTGAAATACACGATAAAAATTTTTCCAAAAGACAAGTAGTTATTCTCTCCAAAGCTGATAATCTTTTGCTGCATTTGCAGAGCCCAGGCAGATTCTCCCCCAGCACTTTTTTTTCCCCTTCAACTTCCTACACAAAACAAGAATATAATTCTTAACTCCTTCAGCACTCAATTCCCTGTTCCCTGCAGCTGTTCTAATTCATATAGTAGCCTTTATATTATTTTTATGGAGCAATGTCTTTTGCTAAGTGTCTTTAAAAGTGATTTTCTGTGATGCACATAGATTGAATTTTCTGTTCTATGCTTTCCAGACCTGAAACAGATCAAAATGTTTCAGAAGGCACATACTGCTATTCTGAATCTGGTGATGTCTGTATGTAATGAGCCCCTCTTTTTCTGTCTAAAGCTTTGTAGTAACGTATATGATTGCAGAATTATTTTGTCTTGCAAGGCACTGCCTTCTCTACATTTGAACTCCATTATGTTTTAGAAACCTAAAGACTGTTTCCCAAAAGATCCATCTAGAAACTGCTTGTTGGACAGTCTCATGAACTGGCAAGAGAGAGTTCAATCTATGACAAAACACAGCTTCTTCCTTCAGAAACCATTTGGAAAAAGATGTGATTACTAGGGTACATTCATTTGTCACACTGCTTAGAGGCTGGAGCATCCTGGTGGAAGGCAATATACATAGTTTTAATCGTCTCTCCCTAGATAATTTATGCACATTGCATTTAGTGTAGGACTAAAACAAAATAATGATGCCAAAAACATTACTCACCCACTGTGGAGCCTATCCAAAACTAACGTTTCTATCTGGGTGCTTTGGATATCAGTGTCAGCCCCAAGCTAAGCTATAGCTTTATTGGGAGGCAGTTTGCTTGAGATATGAAAGCTGTGGATTTAAGCTTGTTGGACTTAAAGGGAAAGGCATAATTCTCTGCAACATATTTATATAGTGAGCTACATTCAAAGGGTAGGTAGCATCAGATGTGCTTTAAAAAAGTTGAGCCCTTCTTGATTGTTTATGTGTTTAACCTAAGGAAAGAATTTAGCTCCTGAGTCCAAACTGCTTAGTGAAGTCTCTTTAGATTAAAAAAATACCCCCAAACTATAAACTCTGTATCCCTCCAGACTTCCTCACTGAGAATATGGAATAGCTAAGCCTTGAAAAGTTTAGTGACTTTCTGTGTCAGCAGTAGCATTGACAAGTAGCATCTTCATCCTGCAACAACTGGTGGCACCTGTACTTCTAACAGCCAGGGAATACTCTTCAGCTCTAAGGAGAGCTGACATAGGCTGGCCACAGCCACATAACATTCTTAGCCTTGGGCCTGTGCCTGGGACAATATCCTTGGATCCAAAGATGTAGTAATGACTTTCCATTTTCTTTACTTTTCAGTTAATATGTTTGAAATAATGAAAGAATGTTGAAGCCCGGAATGTTGTTTGCAGAACTTGTTACTGAGGACATCTGATATAGGTTCTGAGATGTCACAGACAGGACCTGTGGGTGTATTCAAGGTGGAAGATGTGCTGGAATAGTGCTGGAGGTGGTAGTAGGTTAGTAGAGGATAGCAGGGTAGAGAGAGCTCTGCGTGGGGGAATGGCCCTTGGTTCTTGCAATACCGAGTGTTTTCCAGAAGAGTGTTAGAGGGTACAGGTGAAAACCATGCCAGAGATTATGTTAATTATTAAGCAGTATGAATGGTTGAGCTCAGGGTTTGAGCTTGCTTTCTAGTCCTACTTTATTCAGCAGTGTAGGCATAGACAAACGAGATAAGGTTTTACTGCTGGGGTCATTTTCCCCTAATCCAAAAAATGTTCAAACATGAGTAGGTAAGGAGATAGAAGCAGATAACATCCAGCTGGTTTCAATAACAAGGACTGGGCAAAGGTAGCACAAAAGGCTTGGGTTTTCCACCTTCACAGCTGAAGTAAACTATTCTTTTACCCTCTACTACACACACGTGTTTAGTGGATGTTGTTAGAATGGGAATGCTGCAGAGACACGAGAGCAGAAATGGAAAGTAAAAGAGGAAACCAGATCACAGAGGTGCAAAGAAAGAACTATGAATGTGTTATGAACCCCGAACTGCAGAAGTGAGTAAAGAAGAGTCTTAAGAGGACTTTCATAGATACAACAGATTGCAATGACACCTTCATCCTAGGCCCACAATAGATCTTTGGAAGAACTATTGATGTCACTTCTATGGTATCACACTTTTTTCACGTATTTGTTATAAATAGCATTTCCAAGTAATAAATTAGTCTAGAGATATGTCAGTAAAACAGAACAGCTTCTTGAATTTTTAAAAGGAACTGGTACATCTTTGGACAACCCTGGTACCCAAATCTGTTTCTCTAAAAAAATTATTAAAGTAGGTTTCATCCTTTGAAACATTTTGAGACAGTATGTCTATAAAGCACAATAAAATAAGAAATATACAGATACATTCAAAATATAAACATGGAAATGTCGCAGTTTATTTCATTCTTTATAGATTTTTATATTATCATTTAATTCTAAATGATGATTTTGTATCTTTCCAATATCCTCAAATTCCTACCATTAGTGTAATGTTTGAGTCTCTGGTTAAAAATTACTGTAGTCAATTTTTTAAGGGCAACAGAAACAACAAGAGATTTTGCAGTTGGCAGGTTTATGAAACAAATAATGTGATACATATAGAAAAAAAATCTAATTATATTATTTTTAATTAATTGCAATTATATTACAATTCAGTTGTAATAGTGTTTTTAAAATGCAGAACACTGTTGTTGCTTCTTGAAAAAATCTCTTTTAAGTAATTCTCCTCACAACACTCCACGTTGTTGGTTTTGTGACGTATTTATTTAGAGGAATGTTAAATCACTTTTTAAAACATTATAGGTGATCATCAGTTACATGCTTATGCTACTTATTTCAGTAAAACAAATTTAATTCTGTGACTACACCCTCAACCAAGTGCATTGACTGCACTAGAAATGTGGATCTGTAAAGGGCTGAACTGGCAGGTCATTCTCTATGTAGTGCTTTTACCTTTGAGTTCCAGTATGATTTTTGAGACTTAGAGTGAGCGGTACTTCACAGAATAATGGCCTGAAGTGAAGAAGAGCTGATCAAGCCTTTTGTCATTGAAAAGTAAATCATCAGCCTGCTGGTTTTAGAGTCTCATGGACATGGCTTTATAGTGTGTCTCTGAGAAATATTATTTCTAATTTTTCAAGGGGATAAGCAAATCTGTAAGAAATGTTTGCTGAGAAGTCAAGATCCCAAGCCAGGAAGGAGGGATAAGACAGAACTGTAACACATTTGATTCCTTTGATGATCCCCACACTATAACTCTCTCTTATTTCTGGCAGGAGCACTAGCCTATTACTTTTTAGTGCATTGACTGCCATATAAAGCTGCAAAGGTACCGAGTCAAGTACATTATTTACTAGCAAAAATGACAGTGGGAAAAGCCTGAATGACAGCTCTATGCTCTGCGTTACCATCTAAAGATGAAGATCTAAGAACAAATCTATCATAAGGGCTTTGTACCATAAGGACTTCTCTTTCAGAACAAAGCCCAAAGGGCTGCAATCACCTACTGATGAGCTTGAGAAATCCAGGTCTCCTTCGTGAGTAGGAGAAAAGATGCTCTACTACTTCTTCCAACGGGCAAGCAAAAATCCCAATAAACTTCATTTAAGTACAGTCTGTGAATACTGTATTAAAAGGTTTTTAAACTTTATTGCTTAAAAAGAACTTTGATCTGTGTAGATGAGATGATGATGATCAGCCTTAACCACCCAGTCAAGTAATTTATTAAGAACAGCAGCAAGTTGTTTAGTTCCAAGATGGATTTCTTTTATATAAGAAAAAAAAGAGATGGTTTTATAGTCATATAGGCCAATATTTGTCACTGTTGAATGAGGTGGAGAACTGTACACAGGTGAGGAAATTAACTTAGTTTCCTCAGGATTTAGGGTTTCCAGGACGGCAACTGGAGACAGTAGCAAGCAGAATCTGGACAAAATCCATGCTCTTAATAAACAATTCAAAACCATTTTTTATTTTTTTTTGTGAAGTATTTCCACACAATAAAAGCTCACAATCCTAGGTGAATGAATGTTAAAAACTGCAGATGAAATTTGACACTGGTAATAGCACAGAAATGCACACGGAAAGAAAAAGAGTCTTAGCTATAGATGCCATGGCAAGCATCAGTGTAACTGTTTCCACAGGGAAAGAGATCTTGGGAGGTTTTTGTGGTCAGTTCCCTGACAATATGAGTTTGATATAGAGCAAAGCAGGGAACATAAATTTACCGATGTTTAAAAGCATTGTGTGCTAATAATAACTATTTTATTGATTTCTGAAAATACTAACACATAAAAACATCCAAACCAGTAAAAAGCATGGAGAAGGGTGTATGGCATATTAAGAGGTGAAAAACTGCTTAGGACAAGTGGAAAATAAAATTAAGATCTTTTGTGTTTCAAATTCTGATTGCTTTCCCTTCAGATTTATAATTTCTAGAGAATGTGCTTGGCATGTTTTTATCAAAAGGACAAATAATTTAGTATATTCCAGGATGCTCATTAGGATTGTATGTATTTTTTCTAAATTAAGTGTTTGAAAATTAGACACTAAATTTAGTCTTAGCTATCCACCTTGGCTATGCTGTCTAATCAACAGGGAAAAATAGAATGTACAGAAATGTTTCAGCTCACCTTAACGCAGTGATCCAAAACTGCTCCAATGAGTTGCCCTTGAGGTGTCTAGTTTCATCCATCAATTCTAAAGATGTCTTAGAGTGTCTAACTCAGCTACAGTAATGTGCTACTGTTATTTCTCCCATACATATTTCTGCCACCTCTTTGGTCTACTGCACTGTCCTGAGGAAATCCTCTATAATGATGGAAGGTTGATCAGCTTTCACTTCACTTCTGAGATACCTAACTTGTCACAGACTGTTGCCCATTATTTTATCATACAAACCTTAACTGAGGAGAAATCAACTAGCTAGCAGTATATAAAAGAAAAGCCAAAAAAAGCCCCAAAACAATCAGTTGGGCATGCAAAACTATGTCTAGTGCTAGCACGGGCAAGGAGAGAGGAGAGTTGGCATATTGTATCCACTGCTTAGCTGTCTGCAATGTGTGCTTATTTCAAAGCTTCTACTGTTTCAAGGGATGTCAGTAATTACAAAAGAAAACAAATTTTTGATGGAGTATGATGATTTGAATGGAATGGGAATACATGAAATACTAATAATATCTAACAGGTCATGAGTTAATGAAATACTTATTCAGTTTCCTTGCAAACCATCACGCTTTTCCTACCCTTGAAAAAATCAGAGTGCTTAAATCTCATGGCAAAGAATGGTTTGTGAAGATTGTAATTATGGTTCAAAGCCAGTTGTACCCAAAATACTGCATTGTCTATGGGCATAGGATTTTTCTGCATGAATTTATCAGTTAAGGCCGTAGTATTTCCAGTTTTATTGTTACCTGCGAAATCCATTTCCAGCATAGTTTGTTCATGACACTTCTCACCCATTGTAAGCACATAAGATTTGTCCTTCAGATACTGCATAACCTTCCTGTCAGTTTTTGGGATGATTTAATAAAATTGTTGTTTACTCTAGCATGCTTAATGGTCTGGAACATTTTTGTATTAAGAATTTGCATATTCCTAATGAAAACACTGTGAGGTATTTCACTGTCAGCTGTTTGCCAGTCATAAATATCACCTTGCAACATTTGGACTGAAAACATTTTTTTCTCCATGTGCCCTTATTACATATTTTTGCTTCTTTCTATGTTTTGCTTAGCATTGAAGCTGATGTGAAATGAGGTGCATAAATATGCCTTTTCTTGTATATTTTTGCACAAGACAGTAAGGTGGAAAACCTGAACCTTCTATGTTTAGTAGGACAAGTCCAACTTAAAAATGCAGGAGTTTGATGTGGTTCAGTGAAAGCACAGTCATACATTAAAGGAGGGAAATAAAGGTATCAAGACTAAGTGCAGATTTAGATATGGAAGACTATTCAGTAGAATTAACGAACATTATCCTTTTAGTCTTAAGCAGTGAATGTAAGAGTTATTTTATTCCAGTCCATTGTTATTATCTGTATCCAGCATGAACTGCTGAAAATGTACAGTGATTTGTATTTTATAAAAGAGAAGTTATGTTTGGGTTAGGATTAGAAATATGAAATATGTAGTAATTTCAGTCTTGGAGTGTCCCTTTTGATACGGTAACTATTATATTTGGTTTTTATTACATAGGAAAGATTATCTTTCATCTTAAAAAATGTCTTGTACTTTTACTTTCTAATGAGGCAAAATGCCTTCCACAGCAAATTTGGTTGTAAGTTTTGTCAGTAGAAGTTTGCCATATTTAACATTGTTCCTTCTGGAACTTCTCTGTCTTGAGCTTATTACAGAATGCTATTGTTTTGGGTTTTTTTTTGTGACATTATTAGTACAGTGTCAGTACATAGGACATCAACATTGGAGACAGAGAAAGCAAAAAAAGGAAATAAAAATGCTTTTCTCTTCCAAGGAGTTAGTGGATTGTCATGAATTCAGAACTAAACTTTTGGGCACTCAGCAGAACAGAAGAGGATCCTTCTGAGGAAACAGTTTATTGCCAAGTTCAAATCAATCAAAATAATTTGAAAAAACACACATTCCAAATTTTTCCTTATGAAAATGTTTTTCTTTTCCAAGGTGAGACCTATTCATGCTTCATTACTAATATTTTTTAAAGCTTACTGCCACTTCTCTCAAATTAACACCCAAAACATGAAACAACTGTACAAGCAGAAAAGGTCTGTCTACACATCTCCTGTCACAATTAATTTTCCACATAGCTATAAATAATAACTGAAGCAGAGAATTCACCTTTACCATGGTTCTTCACAGGAGCGGATTTTAGTTTCATAACAGTTAGTTTCCTTTTCTCAAGCAAGAATATTTAGTCATTTATGTGAAAAGAAGCAACTGCATGGACATATTGATGTTTAAGACAATTACCTGGCATGTACAAAGGGCAGGAGAGTTCAGAAAAGTCTCCATATTTTCAGTAAATATCAGACATATTCTTTAATCTAATTATCCCTTTCAGGCTGATTATCCGCAACCTCCCAATATTCAGTGCTTTGTCAAGAGGCCATCACTTGGCTGGGTGGCATAGCTTATGCTGAGTTTCTTCATCTTATAAGTTCAGAATAGTTAAAAATTTTCTGGGATCTTTATTTTCTTAAATTGTTTTCTCTTTTTTTAGGAGTTTTCTCTGAACATCTGATAATCTCAATTATTTTGAAGCATTTCTTTTCATACCCATATAACCTACACATGGCCACCATTCTTCAACTTCCTATAATGCAAATTAGCCTAAAATTCCCGTTAAAAAAAACAGACTGAGGCAGAACAGTTTTCTCGCAGGTCCTGTGTTAAACAGACAATTACCCTTACAAATTAAATTCTCATAATTTCCTTCTGTCCTTGAGAGATTGCTCCATCTCTACAATATAATGGAATACATGTGCTTCACAAGCATGGCCATGAACAAAAGCTGGTTCATAGGTGTTCTCTTCTCCTTCCAAAGAAAAGGACAGGCAAGGGAGGAGCATAATTTGCAATGATTCTCTTCAGAAAGAAGTTTACAGCTCTAGTCTTGAGTTAAACAGCCAGTTAGACAGCTGAAAGACATGTGGTCCAGAGCTTTGCCTGTTGCCTTGGGGGGTGTGTGTGTGCTCCTGCTACAAAAGAATGGTGCCTGCTTTGAAAACCTTTGCTTCTGTCACATATTTCCTAAATTGGACACATAGGTAGTTTCAATAAGAAACAATAGGTGACTTTAAAATATTCGGTTCCCTAGCTTTTGATGAAGTACAATATCAATTCAACAATTTTTCCTCTGTTTTTCTGAAAATTATTATTAGAAAAATTGAAAGTGAAAAATGAGTCTATGACAAATAAGGTCAGACTTGCTCCTAAATATAATTTGCTCCTAGCATGCTGGTATTACTGTTATGTCTATTATGACCTTTCTATGAATAAATAGTTCATACTATAAGAAGATCTATTTCCATTCCAAGTGGTGCTTTTTCATTTTTTCCCTAGAAACATTCAACCAGAATGTGATTTACAAGTATTACCTAGTTTTTATGTTGCAGGGTCTTTTTTTCTGTTAGATACTTACATACACACATTCATACATATATAAGCATACATATATTCAGATATATTTTTCTACAGTTTTGAATCTTCCAATTTGAATTATGAAACCGTATAACTGTTGCAAACAGAGCAAGCAATTATTGTTGCATCAAAAAAGACTCAATACACAAACTTATGATGATTATAAGAACATTTCTTTACAGAGAAAAGATTACTATTTCAAATATTAAGCTACAGTGACAAGGTCCCCTTTGCAATGTGGCTTTATATATTTCTTCAGTCTTTCATAATCTCACCTTTCTATGAAAATGCTGTCAAAGAAATGAATGCAGTATGTTTTTAGGTAACCCTGGACTCATTACGTGTAGAGCTCAGATGCAGACCAAAGGAGAGATACAGAAGCAAAAGGGAAAGGAAATCCTTATGTTCCTTCCATATATGAGACTCTAGGAAGCATATGCTTGAATGAGTAAGAAAATCAAGCTGCAGAGATTAGACATCAGTATTATTTTAGAGCAGTTACTGCAGATGAACAGAATTTCTGGAAACCAACAAGACAGGCAACCACTTTAAGCATGCAGGTATAATCTCAGAGGATAAACTGTGCTTCATAGAATATTTAGCCTTTTGCCGTCAATGAAAGCTGTTCTTCTGTTTTCCGGTTCTGGATGGTGAATACCATATTCTTATAGAGATTACATGGAATTGCAAAATTTCTAAGCAGCTGGGTTTTGTGTCTACCTGCTCTTATAGAGAAATGTGTATGTTTCTCTAAAAAGATTTGGTGGCTTTTTCTTTCATAAGAAAACCTTGTAATTGGCAAGATAAACATTACATGTTTACACAGTTGAATAATTATTTTACTGGGAAAATATTAAATCAGTTTTCCATTGAGATGGTCTGGGACAGTTGGAAGACATTTACATTTGTAGCATCCTCTCTCTTAGTGAGTGGAAGGGATTGTAGTAGTGTAAATTTACTGCTGATAAAGTTGTATTCTGTGACAGAACTCCATATACTGTATTAGGAGTGTAAGTACAGAGGAAAAAAAGTGGCTCCAGAGAAACATGTTTTAGACTATGAAGTTTTCTTTTGTGGTTTTGTTTTTCTGTTTTGTAGTGGGTTTTTTGATAGGTTTTTTTCCCTCACGGAAATTCCTTAGCAATAGAAAGAGCAACTCTGATGCTAATCAGGATTTCTACACTGGCAACAGACAGTATAGTGGTGTCAGAGTGTCTGTTTCCATTACGAGTTTCCCAGGGGACCCGTATGAAATTAACCTAGTTAGCAGTCACAGTCAGTGATATCAGGCTTCCCTAAAATTCCCTTTTCAATAAAAGCAGCCTCATCTGTTGACAATATCACTGGCTTCCATAGGAGATATGGAAGCCAAACACACTAGGAACTTTTTTGTTGAAATAATTTTTATCAAAATATTGTTATTGTTGTTATTATTATCTCTCATATGTGAAGACTAGGCCGTCTTTCAAGTAGTAAAGTATTCTATTCCATCTCGCATTTTATGCATTTTTATGATAATAATTTAAAATTAGGAATTATATCAAGAGTTTGACATAGAATAAATTCACTAATTCCTTTTTTCTTTTTCTCAATTTCTGTCCTCAGGGAAAAGTAAATAATACAGCTCAACACTGAGTTTCCCACTGGATTATTGCAGTATTCTTTTAAAGTATAAGAGAGATGTTAGGGTTCAGAAAGGCTCCACAACACTTTTCTATGTAGATATCGTAGTGTAACATCTTATTTTAATTCTAGGCTGGGTAACCAGATTCAGAATAATGAATTTCTCTGTGTTTCAAGTGTGAATTTCAAGGCTGTCTGTGAGGTGAAGTGTGGGTCTCCTGTTGACAGTACTGGAAACTGCAGGGACTTCATTAGATACAGTATCTGTAGAAAAATAGGAAGGTTTATAGATGGTATCTAGAGGAAAGGTACAACAGGGAAAGATTTGAGTTATGCAATGATCAAGGCCGCCAGGATTAGCAGGATAACAGGGTGCAAAGAGAAATGCAGTTTGCTGGGTTTTTTCTCAATTGAAAAATTCTTTCAAGAAACTCAAAATATTGCAATAAGTCATTCATGAATCAACAGTTACAGTCAACAGCCTTATCTGAGGCAAGGGAGCAAATCAGAAAAAAAACCTGTCCAAAATGTGGGCATGCTAGTTATTGATGGATATGCCCAATGGTTTTGATCTTTTGAACATCATACTTCCAACTGAAATATGTTCCTTGATCCTGGGTGGTAGAACTTGGATTAATAGTAATGAAATATTGATGGCATCACTGCCATTATAATCCAACTTTATAAATTGAGGGGAAATGTTAAACTTTATGACGTGGCAGTTTCTAATTCACAGTTGAATATTCTGCTTAAAAAAAAAAATCTGAGGAATAAAAACCTAAACTTGCAAGCTTTTGAAATGCGTATAAAAGGATTACATCATGTTGCTTGGGGCTTCTTATAAAGAGAGAGATTCCAGTGTTAAACAGGGAAAAGTGTGATTAATTTCCAGGAACAGTGTGAAAGTTGTTGCAATGGTCAGTTTATGTGAGCACAGTTTGCATCATTCACCAACTATGGCTTGGTCCAAGTTGAATTTCGTAAGTATGAATTTTGGATTAATTTTGGTCCTAGGTTTTGAAAACTAATCTCCTGTTTACTTGATAATACAGTTGTGACTAAAAAGATTGAAAGCATCCTCAATATAGTACAAGAGGCTGGGCTGACAAGGTAGGAATGAAAGACAGACTGGCCAAAGGTTGCGTGTGGATTTGAGTGACAAGAGTAATAGAAGTTTCAGGGTTTTGTCAGGTAGCACATTTGGCAGCATGAAGCTTGCTTATCCCTTCAGTCTTGCACTACCTGCAGCTTGTTAATCACTTTCAGCTCCTGTACATGAGTATTTTTCATACATCTCTATGAAAAAAACCCAAAACATGGTGGAAAAATGGAAGCATTGTGAATACAGCAAGGATATTTGCCAAGCTTATTTTTATATTTTTCCCTGGGTCTTTTGCACAGTTGAATGACTAGAGGCATAATTCATCTGATATTTTACAAGAAACTCAATATAATACTTTGCTTTTTTTTTTCTTGTAATTTTTCTTTTTTTTACATCTAACTGTGGTCAGACATGACTGACAACCCATTTTCTAGGACCACAGGAAGTATGTCATAGAGCATCCATAAAGATTCTTTCTCCCCTGAAGGCACTTTGATAGATTTATGTGCATGATGCAAAATCATGCAGGAATGTCCAAAGGTGTTTTGAGAGACCTAGTTTGGTTACTTGCTTATCTGAGCATTGTTTAACCCATACTAATATATCTTGTTACTTAAACCCTTGGACTTTCTCCTGCTTTGCACGTCAGTGCATCAGCCATCAAAGTACAAGGTTTTACATGTTATATTCAGTTGTATTTTGACCAAAAAATTCAGATGGGGACATTGTAGCACTGAGGTCCACAATTTAGGAAAATACTGTTTTACAAAGGTCTCAGGTAGTATTTTTCTGACTATTTTTGCAGATTTTGGCTTATGCAAAAGATGTCCTTGCAATGCCTTAAAAATTAAAAGCTGACCCCTGAAACAAACCGATAAGAGCTGATTCTGAGACAGATGATCTAGACGACAAGACTATAAAATACTTCCGAGGGTTCTGCTCTAATGTCTGTATCAGAGACCCCTTGACTTCAAGCAAAAAGAAGATTCCACAGATGGGATCTTTTCTTTTGGACAAACTGTGAAATCCCATGGTTTTTCCATCTGTTATTATTAGTGCAAAAGATAGGTAACTACTATCTGGGAATTTGGATAGAGTTTATGTATTGTAAGTCAATCCTTTTCCATATTTTTCCTGAAAATGTTAATTAATGTCTATATAATCTATGCCACAGGAATAGAGGTGATTTCTGTCACACACCCCTTCTGGTACTATCCAAATTTCACATTACTGTACATCTGTATCTTTTAAGTATGCAGATACAATAATAAGATGAGCATAAATCATTATGAAATTTATCAATAATAGCATTGGGTAATGACTATAAATCTGAAATCCACTCACAGTTCTGCTCTTAGTGTTTCACAGCTCTCTGCCCCATCTTCCTTTCTTCATAAAGTTAAAACAACAATCTATTTCCATTCTAGATTTGTGGTGAGATTTCCTAATGGAAAGATTTGTCTGAATGACAGAAAGAATGGCAATGGTTACCTAACCACATTTTTGTTGCAAATGCATTTATATGCAGGTGCAACTTCAATTATTATTAAATAGGTACCATGTTTGTCTTTTAAAAGGACACTCAGTTCAATGCAGACATTCTCTGACAGAAGAAAGTGTTTCATTAAACCTGAGTTAAAGTTGCCCTTGTATTTGTGCCTTACCTAAGAATTAGGGTCAGTGAAATGTAACGTTTTAAAATCAGAAAATTCTGAATTATAGGACATGGAGTTGTTAATCTGCCACCTTTGAGCAATGTCTTTAAAAGTCCACAATTATACAGATTCACACATAGTCTCAGCCAACAAGGCCATATTTGAGAGCAAACAGAATGATATCTAACACTTTTTTTTACCTTTTCAAAGGTAAATTTGTGGCTAAATGAACTAGTGGGTTCAAGATATCCCCAACAGCTGTGACGGTGGGTTACAACTAGGAATTAAGCCCAAATAGGCAATGTTTTAGAATCCCTTTTTGTATTTCCATAAATTAAGTTGATTTTTCTGCAGGATTTTCACTCCCACAGCACTGAAAGATCAATGTCAAGAGATGGCTTGAATTTTTTTGCACTGATATTGTATAAAGACACACACACATATCTCTTTCCTTGAATAAAGCCAGTACAGGCTCAGACCCAGATCTCCTTACACTGCAAAGTTTCTCCAACTAATCCCTTCACCATTCAATACCACTAGACTTAGCACAGTGAATCCAGCTGAAATTCATGTGGATTTTTGGCAGCAAGGGAGGAAGAGTGCAGTCAATATTTCACTCTCATATTTTAGCATTCTATTTTTAGATATTCACAAGTTTAGGTTACATATGCATCAACTCCTTGTTTCCTGGCTTTCAGATATCTGAAAGTCACTGGATTAAACATTCTGGAACGGAACACAACTGTACTGGTATTTTAGATCCTGATAAAAGACATTTTTGTCAGACATTTGTTATGTACCACACGCTTCAGATCCAAACAAACACGATTTTACTGCATGCCAAGGTAAGTTGCCAAGAAATGTTTTACACAGAGTGTAGAGAAAAAGGGAGAGGGATTATGTAGCTGTTAGGAGCTGCTGTAAATTCTTGAGGTCATGAAAAAGTTTGTGGAATAGAGCGAAGTAAAAAGAATGCACAGGATTCAGTAAGAAAAATAAGGTAAGGTCAGAAGATGTTTTCTTGATTTAAAGCCCTGGAGTTGGGATCTGAAGTAGATGACAGACAAAAAGGTTTCTCTGTAGTGCTTGCTGCTGGCAGTGATTATAGGTGTCCTGGGACTAAGCAGTAGGAAACAGAGACATTGTGAATACCAGAGGGAACAAGATCAAGAACAGAATCTGCAAGAATTTCAGCAGACAGTTTAGCCCAAAAGTAAAATATAGTTTAATGGATTTCTTTTGAACTGGGGGATGTCTGTGGCATTGTTTTGTATAGGAAAAGTGAATAGCTTTGTTCTGTGTTTGTCCTAGAAGTCTGGGACTTGGGAAAGAAAATTATTGCCAAACCACCAGTCACCCAGCAAAATATAAAAAGAGACTATGATAACTCATCAAGGATCCAGTAGGGCCTGTGGAAGCAAAACCAGAATAAATGTTAGAGAAAATGCATCATTCATCTCTGGAGCAGCTACACTCATGCAATGACATTGTACAAGAGATGATTACTGATGAGGTGATAAAAGGAAGTAGAGAGCAATGAATAAATGTATCCAAGGAAAGTCACAAACACATGATTCATCAAAAAGGGGTATCTTTAGAAACATTTCACTGTTCAAACTGTTATGCAAGGTTTCGTTTAGGAAAAAAATTCTAAGCAGGAAATCAAATCTGTTCCTTGTTCCTTTCTCTTAACAAAATAATGCTCTAATTTTTACCTTGGAAAGAGACTCCATAGTGAAAAAATAAATTTAAAAAAACCACAACAACAACAACAAAAAAAAAACCCCGAACCAAAACCAAGCTGTTTTCAAAAAAAGAAAAATCCAACTATGAATTTGCTAAAGTTTCGAAACTTTATAACATTATGAAAATGAAATGGCAGATTGCCACAGAGCTTGGATCATAAGATACAAGGTAGGTGTTTTCATGCTGCAGGATAATTCCAAATCTTCAGTTTCTACCGACAGGAACAGTCACTGAACTTGCACAACTGTGACTAACAATAACTAATCAATAATAAAGATAAATAGTTGAGAATATCTCTAGTTGATAAAACTTTTGTCTGTAAGAAGGAGAGAAATAAGGGAAAATCAAAGGAGAAAACAAAAAATTCAGATGTTTAGACATTAATTTGACTGCATACAAAACCTTCAGAGTTCTAGATCTTACCCAATAACCCTCTAAATAACATTTTGTCTCAACAGTTTTAGAAGTGTGTGGGGGATAATAGTGTGAATCTGAAAAAGTAATAAAATCCACCAATATCAGATTTTTAAATATTGCCTTTATTGCCTTTATTACTGTAACACAGAGACTGCATGTGAATATAATATTTCTACATCTGTAGTTAGGGAGCTGACTGTGGAGCTACATTGGTGTTATCAGCGTTTAACTGTGTGATTGGAATAGTGGTGCTACTCGGAAAAACTATTACTAACTCCCAGTGTCTGGGGGTACTCAGGATTTCTGGAAGGTGCCATAATTTCAGATCTGGATCATACTGCATATACACCACAATATGTAGTCCACTGTCCCAGATGAACTCATGAAGTTTGCATCCTCAACAACTTATGCCTTTGGAATAAAGTTTTCATAACATAGTCTATGTGTTTATCCTTTCTCACGTAAAATATCCTTCTCACACTATAGTTCATTATTTAGTAGCAAATTATCATCATCAGTATTTAAATAACACCTTTCTCACTCGCAAGAAAAGCATGTCAGATTAATCCTAATATTGAGATCTTTTTTGTCCTAATGAATGGCTGCTCATCAAATGTACTTTACCTAAAATATAAAAATATTTTATATTTTTCTTGTTTGTAACATTGTCCCTCATCTAAATTCTGAGTGAAGCAAAAGCACACTCAGAAGAATATGCTCACCCTAAAATCATAAACTCCTTAGTTCACAGTATCCATTGTTAATGTGGATGGATACTTTGTGCTTATACTTTGTGTTGCATGTTGAGCTTGAAGTTTTATTTGTTGTTTACTATCTTTAAGTAAAGATAGTAACTTCTATATCTATATCTATAAAGAGATAACTCCTTAATGGCATTTTTCAGTGTTCATAATAAAGAAAAATCTGTTCTGTTTGTTTTTAAATAACATGGATGCTTTCAAGTTTCCCATCGGAATAAATAATCTTTGAATTCATATTGCTTTATATATTATATATGTATATATAATTTATATATATATATTTTATATATTATTATTTATATATTATCTTTAGTTATTGTTCTATTTAGAAAGTTCAGCCAGTACTTAAGCTTCATTAAAGTATACAACAGATATGACTTACTAAAAAGTCATTAATAAATAATTTTCCTAACCATTAGCAAGTATGAGCAGAAGGAAGTGGGTTTTGACATCATGCATTTTATGAAACATTTCTGTCTTAGGTTCTAAATTATGTAAACAGCTGCTTGAAAATATGCACTTTTTTTCCCATTAAGATCTTTGTTTACATTGTATATATAGTACAATAGCACCTAAGGAATAAGAACATAGTATTAGAACCAGGAAGTATTCTTAAACTCTGAAATAGCATATTTTATT